>CALNXK010000915.1:12500-27676 GCA_942486035.1 Porites lobata | reverse complement strand
TAAAATGCAGACCGAGCATAAACCGAGTTGTGGAAAGGTTTAAGCGCAAAAAAGTCCGGCAAATACATGTAAACGAACACTTACTTGACGACATCTGCTTTCACAAATCCATTCAGGACTTTCTTCTCTAGAACGTTGTCGACAACCCAAAAACATATAATCGCAATCTTGAACCTTTTTTCCGTCCAAGAGACCTCACGCTCCCGGGCTCACGCTTCAAGTTTAGACGCGAAGTTTTCGATATACGTGACCAGGGACCGTGAATTGTTACAACACCACGATGTTTACGCTTAAATGGAAGCTGCTGACCCAAAATACTGTACAGGAAGAATTATGCTGATAAAAAGGGAGTAAATCATTCCAACAACAAAAAAAGATGTTCTGCAGGAAATTTGGATGACCTTCTATGAAAGTATTGCAAATCAAGGTACACAGACTTAACCTGTTCGGATTTTCCTTGAAACTTCTGGTGAATGTGCCATCCACTTCAACTAGGAAGCGAAGTCTGTAACTGATACCGGCTAGCTATTTCACCGATTTGGAGAAGAAGGAGCAAAAATGTTTAAAAACGTCTACAGTCTTTATTCTGCATTTTACCCCAGTCTGCATTTTACTCTCAGTCTGCAGTCTGCATTTTACACTCAGTCTGCATTTTACCCCTGGTCCGCAGTCTGCAGCCTGCAGTCCGCAGTCTGCGTTTTACACTGACCGCCATTCCCATTGTGTCAGCGGATTTTACGAGAGGCATGGTAGGTACTTCATATATGATTATTATTATGTACCTAAACATAGTTATTATATCTTACTATATATTATTATTATTACACTAAAAACACCTATACCCCTATACAACACCATATACCCCTATATACCCCTATTACACACCATATACCCCTATACAACACTATATGCCCCTATATACCCCTATACAATACCATATATCCCTATATACCCCTATACAACACCATATACCCCTATATACCCCTATACAACGCCATATACCCCTATATACCCCTATACAACACCATATACCCCTATATACCCCTATACAACACCATATACCCCTATATACCCCTATTACACACCATATACCCCTATACAACACCATATACCCCTATACAACACTATATGCCCCTATATACCCCTATACAACACCATATACCCCCATATACCCCTATACATCACCATATACCCCTATATACCCCATACAACACCATATACCCCTATATACCCCATATATATACAACACCATATACCCTATATACCCCTATACAACACCATATACCCTATATTAACACTATATGCCCCTATATATAAATACATCACCATATACCCCTATATACCCTATATTACACACCATATACCCTTTATACAACACTATATATATACCCTTATATAACACTATATGCCCCTATATACCACTATACAACACCATATACCCCTATATTATACATCACTATATACCCCTATATACCCCATATAACACCATATACCCCTATATACCCCTATACAACACCATATACCCCTATATACCCCTATTACACACCATATACCCCTATACAACACTATATGCCCCTATATACCCCTATACATCACCATATACCCCTATACAACACCATATACCCCTATATACCCCTATACAACACCATATACCCCTATATACCCCTATTACACACCATATACCCCTATACAACACTATATGCCCCTATATACCCCTATACATCACCATATACCCCTATATACCCCTATACAACACCATATACCCCTATATACCCCTATACAACACCATATACCCCTATATACCCCATACAACACCATATACCCCTATATACCCCTTATATAACAACACCATATAAACAATATATACCCCCTATACAACACTATATGCCCCCCACTATACAACACTATATACCCCTATATACCCCCTATACATCACCATATACCCCTATATACCCTATATACAACACCATATACCCCTATATACCCCCTTATACAACACCATATACCCCTATATACCCCTATTATACACCATATATACCTATACAACACTATATAACACTATATGCCCCTATATACCCCTATACATCACTATATACCCCTATATACCCCCTATACAACACCATATACCCCTATATACCCCTATACAACACCATATACCCCTATATATATACCCCTATACAACACATACCCCTATATACCCCTATACAACACCATATATATACCCCCTATACAACACTATATGCCCTATATACCCCTATACAACACCATATACCCCTATATACCCCTATACATCACCATATACCCCTTATATATATGCCCCTTATATAACATAATATATAATTTATATACCCCTTATACAACACCATATACCCTATATACCCCTATACAACACCATATACCCCTATATATACAACACTATATACCCCTATATACCCCTATACATACCATATACCCTATATACCCCTTTATATAACACCATATACCCCTATATACCCCTATACAACACCATATACCCCTATATACCCTATACAACACCATATACCCCTATATACCCCTATACAACACCATATACCCCTATATAACCCTATATGCATATATATACAACACACTATACCCCATATATACCCCTATATATAACACTATATACCATATATACCCCTTATATATATACCTATACAATCACACATATACCCCTATATAACCCTATATACAATATACACCATATACCCCTATATATATACAACACCCCCTATATAACACTATATACCCCTATATACCCCTATACAACACTATATAATTTTATATACCCTATACAACACTATATCACCATATACCCCTATATACCCCTATATAACACTATATATATATACATACATCACTATATACCCCTATATACAACTATACAACATATACCCCTATATACCCCTATATACAACACTATATACCCCTTTATATACCCCTATACAACACTATATACCCCTATATATACAACACTATATATACCTATACAAATACTATATATATACCCCTATACAACACCATATACCCCTATATACCCCTTATATACACCATATATATACAACACCATATATATACAACACTATATGCCCCTATATACCACTATACATAATTATATACCCCTTTATACAACACCATATACCCCTATATACCCTTTATACAACACTATATACCCCTATATACCCCTATATACCACTATTATATATACAATTATATACCCCTTTATATACCCCTATACAACACTATATGCCCCTATATACCCCTATACAACACCATATACCCCTATATACCCCTATACATCACCATATATATACCCCTATATACCCCTATACAACACCATATACCCCTTATATATAAACACTATATACATATACCCTTTATACATATATTTATATAATTTTATACAACACCATTATATACTTTATACATACAACACTATATATATACTTATATATACCACTATACAACACTATATACCCCTATATACCCTATATATCACCATATACCCTATACATACAACACTATATACCCCTATATACCCCCTATATAACACCATATATAATATATACCCCTATTACACACCATATACCCCTATACAACACTATATGCCCCTATATACCCCTATACATCACCATATACCCCTATATACCCCTATACAACACCATATACCCCTATATACCCCTATACAACACCATATACCCCTATATACCCCTATTACACACCATATACCCCTATACAACACCATATACCCCTATACAACACTATATGCCCCTATATACCACTATACAACACCATATACCCCCATATACCCCTATACATCACCATATACCCCTATATACCCCATACAACACCATATACCCCTATATACCCCTATACAACACCATATACCCCTATATACCCCTATTACACACCATATACCCCTATACAACACTATATGCCCCTATATACCCCTATACATCACCATATACCCCTATATACCCCTATACAACACCATATACCCCTATATACCCCTATACAACACCATATACCCCTATATACCCCATACAACACCATATACCCCTATATACCCCTATACAACACCATATACCCCTATATACCCCTATTACACCTATATACCCCTATACAACACCATATACCCCTATATACCCCTATACAACACCATATACCCCTATATACCCCTATACAACACCATATACCCCTATATACCCCTATACAACACCATATACCCCTATATACCCCATACAACACCATATACCCCTATATACCCCTATACAACACCATATACCCCTATACAACACTATATGCCCCTATATACCACTATACAACACCATATACCCCCATATACCCCTATACATCACCATATACCCCTATATACCCCATACAACACCATATACCCCTATATACCCCTATTACACACCATATACCCCTATACAACACTATATATCCCTATATACCCCTATACATCACCATATACCCCTATATACCCCTATTACACACCATATACCCCTATACAACACCATATACCCCTATACAACACTATATGCCCCTATATACCACTATACAACACCATATACCCCCATATACCCCTATACATCACCATATACCCCTATATACCCCATACAACACCATATACCCCTATATACCCCTATACAACACCATATACCCCTTTATATAATAATTATTATACCCCTATATACACAACACCATATACTATATGCCCCTTATAACACTATATGCCCCTATATACCCTATACATCACAATATATTATATACCCCTATATATATATATGCCTTATACAACACCATATACCCCTATATACCCCATACAACACCATATACCCTATATACCCCTATACAACACCATATACCCCTATATAATTATATATACCCATATACAACACCATATACCCTATATACCCCTATATATGCCACCATATGCCCTATATATACCCTATAGAACACCATATACCCCTATATACCCCTATTACACACCATATACCCCTATACAACACTATATGCCCCTATATACCACTATACAACACCATATACCCCCATATACCCCTATACATCACCATATACCCCTATATACCCCATACAACACCATATACCCCTATATACCCCTACACAATACCATATACCCCTATATACACCTATACAACACCATATACCCCCATATACCCCTATAAATCACCATAGACCCCTATACATCTCCATACACCTCCATACATAACCATACACCCTTATACATCACCATACATCCCTATACATTCCCATACACTACTATACATCACCATACACCCCTACACATCACCATACATCCCTATACATCACCGTACACCCCTATACATCACCATACACCCCTATACATCACCATACACCCGTATACATCACCATACATCCCTATACATCACCATACACCCCTATACATCACCATACACCCCTATACATCACCATACACCCCTATACATCACCATACATCCCTATACATCACCATACACCCCTATACATCACCATACACCCCTATACATCACCATACACCCGTATACATCACCATACATCCCTATACATTACCATACACCTCCATACATAACCATACACCCTTATTCATCACCATACATCCCTATACATTCCCATACACTACTATACATCACCATACACGCCTACACATCACCATACATCCCTATACATCACCATACACCCCTATACATCACCATACACCCCTATACATCACCATACACCCCTATACAACACCATACATCCCTATACATTACCATACACCACCCATACACAACCATACACTCCTATACATCACCATACACCCTATACATCACCATACATCCCCATACATAACTATACACCCCTACAAATCACCATACATCCCTAGATATCACCATACACCCCCATACATCACCATACTCCCCTATACATCACCATACATCCATATACCTCACCGTACACCCCCATACACCGCTATACATCACCATACACCCCCATACATAACCATACACCCCTATACAGCACCATACACCCACATACAACACCATATATTCCTATACATCTCCATACACCACTATACATCACCATACACCCCTATACACCACCATACACCTCCATACATAACCATACACCCTTATACACCCTTATACATCACCATACATCCCTATACATTCCCATACACTACTATACATCATCATACACCCTACACATCACTATACATCCCTACACATCACCATACATCCCTATACATCACCATACACCCTTATACATCACCATACACCTCTATATATCACCATACATCCCTATACATCACCATACACCCTCATACATAACCATACACCCCTATACATCACCATACACCCCTATACATCTCCATATACCTCCATACATAACCATACACCCTGATACATCACCATACATCCCTATACATTCCCATACACTACTATACATCACCATACACCCCTACACATCACCATACATCCCTATACATCACCATACACCCCTATACATCACCATACACCCGTATACATCACCATACATCCCTATACATTACCATACACCTCCATACATAACCATACACCCTTATTCATCACCATACATCCCTATACATCACCATACACCTCCATACATAACCATACACCCCAATACATCACCATACTCCCCTATACATAACCATACACTCCATACATAACCATACACCCCTATACATCACCATACACCTCTTTACGCGAAGTTCTTGGAAGGATTAACGTATGGGTTTTGAATAACAGTATCTATTCCCCGGGGGGGGGTGGGGGGTACTCTCATATATGGGCTATATAGGTACGTGCCGCGCAATAGAGTATGGTTTTTGAAGTTCTCGGTCCTTAAATAAGGTATCTTTCTTGACCCTTTTGTTTCTGTGTCCCTGGTGTGGTCCTTAGATAGGGTAGGTTAATTGCATTATCTAATACTGGAGTGGGAAAATGCGCGCCTAAACGAACGGTTTTGATTTTGCAACAGAGGTTTAATAGACGTTAAGCGGGTAAATACACGTAACGCCTCTTCAAGCCACATGTTTGTTTTTTCCTTGAATAGGGTGTAATTTTTCGGCTTTGGGCCTTAAAAAGGGTACCAGTTTTCTTAGCTTTTTATTGGATAATACCCGACCCGCGATGCCAAACAAAAACAAAAATGAACAAAAAAAATGCTCACACTTTACTAAGGTATATTGAATGTACTTCCTGACTTTCATGGACATGCATTAAACGGCTTAATTTGGTAGGTCACATGAACTATGGCTCGTGGAGTAATATAACTAAGTAAAACGTTGCGAAATAAATTGCACAAGCTTTGTAGCACTTTGATCCCGGCTGAACCGTATATTACCAAGATCGATGCCACCCAGCGACAGTTAGATGTTCGACATCAAGGGGACATAATGAGAAATTTAATCATTGTTTCTTGCTTATTCTTTGTTTTGGGATTTAAAACAATCATCTGTGTTCTTCTTGGAAAAGAAGCCCGACAATATCTGCGGGATGTCTTAAGAGAGTTTGAGTGTACACCGCAAAATGGAAGGTTTGATCAAATTGTTGAAGGGCCACACGCTATGTCAAAATTAATACCAAAATTATTTATCTGGTGTCCAATAAGACATTACGGTTTGACTATTTTATGTCCTATTCATGGCTGTCCTCTGAAAGTCGGACAGTGGACCGATCTTCCTGACTCCTCCAACACAAGTCCAAGAAACCCAAGATTGATTTACGACTTGAACGGAAATGTTATTCTGGTGCAGGCGTTCTATGAATGCAGTGAAAGTTTGCCAGAAAACGTGATGATTGGACATCGGTATTTGTCCGCATCAAACGATGTGTTAGGCGCTCTCCCTGAAAGTGTTGTTAAGGGATTTCCTCTTATAATGCAGCAGAGAAGCGGTTTTACGCTGCGTCTTTATGATTATTTAATAACTGGTATTTATCAAGGACAAAACTTCATGGAATTATCTGAAGGCATTGCATCAATGAATTACAGACAGTACATGCGTAATAAACCGGACAGCAAAGAGTTATCTGTAAAGGAGTTTGAGAGTATTCCTTTCATTGCCTATCAAGCAACGATAAACTAATGGATTTGTTTCTCATGCAGTTTGAGCGGAACAAAAACGTTATGAGAATAACATGCAGAAACACACAGGGGAGATTCTGTCCTGTGACCACACCTTTAGAACGAGTAAACATATCAGGGTAACCCGCGAGGACGGCAAGTTTGTAGGCCAGTTTAAAAACGTCTTCTTGGGGGGTGAACGAAAACGGAGAAGTTATGATATGGAAGTTTACGAAGACGACTTCTTCGTCCGAAATTATCGACTCACTTAAAGAACTGAAAGAGAGGCTTGATAAGGCAAGCACTAACTTAAAAATGATAATAGTGGATGACTGTTGCCACGTGATGCACCTATATGGACAAATATTCCCGGGGATAAAGGTTCGGCTAGACTTATTTCACGCGTGTATGAGAGTTGTACAAACGGTACCCAAAAGCGAAGATTACAGTAAACAATTTGCTAATAAATTTTCTTTAATTTTCCGTCAAAATGGAGACCTTGGTAACGAGAGAACAATGAGCACACCTTGCCCTGATGAAATAGAATCAAATCTTGAACGTCTTCTATTTGTTTGGAGAGAAAAGCTGAAAACGGAAACCCATCTTCAAATTGAAAATTTGCGCAAGCATATAAAAAAAGGATGTCTCTCGGAAATACCTGTTGGATGTGGGACTGAAATAAATGAGCGACTTCACAGACATCTTAACCGATCATTACTGTGCGGAGTATCCAAAATTGGACCTGAGTTGGCGGTAGCGGTAATGGCGTGTGCTTTGTATGCATGGAATTGCAAACGAAGATTAAAAACAACCCTCAATAAGAGAACAATTCCGATCACGCCAATTGAATTAGAGCCTTTAGAGTCTTTAAACCAAGCGACCCCTTATCTTCAGTCTCACATGACGGCTGTGGATTCTACGTCAAAGTCATTACCGGGTTCAATATCTGGAACTGTCTCTGAAAATAGCAGTAAGGCTAGTAGAATGCCAGGGACATCATCCGTTTTCGTCACAGTTAAGACTGTGGAAGAACTGGAAAACGATTCCGTCTTGAACTACATTTTGGAACTAGCGCTGCACATACAAGAATTTATCACCAGCTGGACAACAAAATGTAACAACAAAACAATAGATTTGATTGGTCTTCTCTGGAAGATAAACTTACCGGCAGCTAACCTTTATGAACAGGAGTCAAAGTTAAACGTTAAGGAATTAAATTTGACCCCACAGCACAAAGATAACCTGTTAAGAAATCTCACAGGATTTAATCTTCAGTTGGACCCAATTAACAAAGACGGAAACTGCTTCTTCAGAGCAACAGCCCGGCAGCTACAAAAACACTTGCAACGTTCGGATTTGCAAAATCTACAGCATATTTCCTCACTGGGGCTTGGAATCAACGAGGAACGCGACACGGAAAACCTCAGACTACTTTTCGTGCGTGAAGTCACTGAAAATCTCGATGAATACAGGGAGTGGATGTCCTGTTCGTCAAATGTACGGGAAATTGAACGTTTTAAAACTGATGGCCATTTCGCAAGTGACATTGGCGACATCTGTGGTAAGGCATGTGCTAATCTCCTCCGTGTCCCGATAATTGTAATTACAGCTTTGCCTAATGTCCCATCCATTCCATTTTTACCAAAACATTTCATCACTGCTGTACCTATGTATCTGGCGTACGACCATTCAGGTCCAGGGCATTATGACGCTACAAAAGGTAAATAAGGCATTAAGACGGAATCCACCAGGAAATTGAGTAATTTAAATTTTCATTGTACAAAAATACCAGAATAATTCAAACAACATCGCATTCTTTTTTTATATTTTCAAGGGCTATGGATGCAATTAGTTATCTGTAACACCAAAGAATGTGAAAAGAAAATGTCTCATGAGAGCCAGAGAAAATAAATGTCAAATTTCACAAAATGACACCTTACACGTGAAATTTTCAGAACTTTACCTGTGTTTTCACAATTCTCGTGAAATTTGACATTTATTTTCTCGGGCTCCCATCAGAAATAGTCTTTGGTGTCATTACAGATAACTGTTTATATATCCATAGCCCTTGAAAATGTGAAAAAAAAGAATGCGATATTATTTAAATTGTTCTGGTACAAGGTTTTTGTTCACTGAAAATCAAAATTACTCAATTTCCCGATGGATTCCGTCTTAAGCCTAGTTTAAGTGTAGCACGTTTGCTTGAATGATTTTGTTATTGGCATTTGTACGTTTTCCTGCCCGTGTGTGTTTATAAAGGTCTTCTAAATAAGCAAATAAATATATAAAGAAATAAATAACGATTTAGAGGTAGCACATCCACAAAGTGGTTCTTCTTCTACCTGATTCCTGATCGAATTGGGATTTGGAAATGCTACCGGCAAAAAAACCTCTCGGAGCAAAGGAGAGGAAGAACAACAAATTCAACCACATATGGCGTCGACGCCGGGATTTAAACCCGGGCCACACTGGTGGGAGGCGAGCGCTCTCACTACTGCGAGCTACTGCGCCATCCTATGCTCTCCGAACTCGTTATTACCTATTGGATTGGCAATCACTCAATCATAAATATCAAAGAAGATACTCTCTTATTTACAGATGAAGAAAAAAACGAGTATCTATCATTTGAAACGTGGATATCTTAAAAATCAACTAGTCCATAGGATAATAATAATTGTAATAATAATAATGAATCATGATGATGATGATGATGATGATGATAACAACGAGGGTTACCATTCCTTTGAGAGGTTTTACTTACACTGTATTTTTTCTCTGGTATGTTTCCAAAATTTCTGAATTCGAATGATGAAACGGAAGGAAATGACACTAAAACCAGATGTACCTGTGGCAAGAATGTTAAAGACCCTTCCAAAATGGCTTGCACATCTTCTAAAACGTCCTTGTAACAGAAAAAGTCAAGCGTGCTCAAGAAAATGTCGCTGCTTCAATTGTAAGAACAAAAATAATGCTGCCTTTGAGGGAGAGAGGCAATTAGGCGAAACACGCAAACGCAAACGCGGATGTACATGTGGTAATACCTTAAACAAAGAAGATAAAGGTCGTGTATCGTGCAGAGATGGAAAAAGAAAAAGAAAATGTCCATGCGTTGCCGAAGGACTCGGGTGTACCGAGTCATGCAAATGTTACAACTGTGGAAATATCTTTCAAATTGGCGGTGTTTCCGCTTCACCAGGCACAGGAAGAAAGAGAAGGAGAGCTACCATTTCAACCTACAAGAGACAACGAGGAAAAGAGTTTATGGAAAGACAGAAAGCTCCAGTGACCTCGGGACCTTGGAGACTGCTAGAAACATTGTGTCTAGTAGTTTGTAAAGAAATTCTCTTCATTAGAGAGCTTCCAAGAAATTCATCAAACTTTTCAACGCTGTACAACTTTGTTGCAGAATCGGACAAGGTTAAGGAAATGTCTTTAACGATTGAACGAAAAGTACAGCTCAAGTAGCGGCAAAAAATCGCACATTTGTCAGAACATAGTCATTGTTGAGCTTTTTGAACAAGAAAAAGGAACAGGGTTACAAATTTAACCTCGGGTCAGAGATCATAGGCGAATTGAGGGAAAGGTGCACTGCATGTTTAAAAAAAATGTAAATGAGTGTATAATCAGGTTTAAAAATTTGTGAAGCCGAGGTTTTTACACCTGGTAATACACAATTGCGAGTTGCGAGTTGTTTTGAATGGCTTCAAATTCTCCGCTAATTTTATAGATGAACTCATTTTTGCACAAATATATTTAGATTTGTGGTTATTATGGCCCTAACAATTGAACGTAAAGGTTAGCCGTTTTTTTTTATCAGACATAAAGACACTCATTTTACAAACAAAAATTTCTTTGTTTTGTTTTGTTTTTAATGAATTATTAATAAATGTCTGAAGTTTATTTATGCTTTTTGTTGATTATATACTGTGAAAAAGAGCTTGGCCTAGGGAGATAACTATCAACCAATCAGACTGCCCAAAAAAACCAAGCCTGGTGGATATATACTAAATAAATTTTAGTTACCGACAATAATTGCAATGTATTTAGTAAATATACCTATCTGCTATTTGTGAATTAGATTTTCAGTGAAAAGCTCAACAGAGTATGGTATCTCCATCCAGTACATATAATAATTCAATATCGTTTTTTTATTGATGAACTTGAAATTTGAAGGTCATATACCAATAATGAAAATAAAAAAATAGCTATACCACCACGGGGCAACCATGCTATGCAGGCACACCACTAGTGGCGAGCTTTGACAAAATTAATGCTATATATGCTTTGCTGAATGTAAAGGCATCTAGAAATAAAATGGGACAATGACACACATAAAAAGTACTATATAGGGTTGTATGGTGATGTATAAAGACACGTATGGGAATTTATAGGGTGTATGGGGACGTAGAGGGGTGTGTGGGGGATGTATAGGGATGGGTGTTGTAGGGGTGTATGGTGATATATAGGTGTTGGGGAATATATTGGGTGTATGGGGATGTATAGGGATGTATGGTGTTGTATAGGGGTGTATGGTGATGTATATAGTGTATGGAATGTATAGGGGTGTGGGGATGTATATGAGTATATAGTGTTGTATAGTATATGGCGATGTAAAGGGGTGTATGGTGATTTATGGGGTATGGTGTTGTATATGGGCATATGGTGATGTTGGGTGTATGGTGATGTATAGAGCACATAAAGTTTATATGGGTATAAGTGGTGTTGTATAGGGCATATGTATGATGTGCCAGGGTGTAAGTGGTGATGTATAGTGTATGTAGATGTATAGGAGTATAAGGAAGGTATGCGGGTATATGGTGTTGTATAGGGTGTATGGTGTTGTATAGGACATGGTGATGTATAGGGATGTATGGTGATGTGTTGGGGTGTATGGTGATGTATAGGAGTACATGGTGTTGTATAAGTGGCATATGGTGTTGTGGGGTATATAGTGTTGTATAGTATATGGCGATGGTTAGGGGTGTGTGGTGATGTATAGGGGTGTATGGTATGTATAGGATATATAGAGTGCTGGGTGTATGTTGATGGTTAGAGTACATGGTGTTGTATATGGGTATATGGTGTTGTATAGTATATGGCGATGTAAAGGGGTGTATGGTGATGTATGGGGTATGGTGTTGTATGTATAAGTGGTAATGTATAGGGTGTGTATGGTGTTGTATAGGGGGTATATGGTGTTGTATAGGGCATGTTGTGTTGTATATGGGTGTGTTGTATATGGCATATGGTGTTGTATACAGTATATGGCGATGTAAAGGGGTGTAAGGGTGATGTATGGGGTATATGGTGTTGTATATGGGTATATGTGTTGTATAGGGGCATGGTGTTGTATAGGGGTGTATAGTGTTGTATATTGGTATATGGTGTTGTATATAGTATATGGTGTTGTATAAGGGCATATGGTGTTGTTAGGGGTATATAGTGATGTATATGGGTATATGGTGATTGTAAGGATATATGGCGGTATAAAAGGGTGTTGTGGTTATGGGTATATGGTGTTGTATAGGGGTATATGGCAATTTATGGGGGTATTATGTTTATTTATAGGTATATAATAATTGTATAAAATGGTATAATAGGGTTGTATATAGGTATATAGTGTTGTATAAAGTATATTACATTGTAAAAGGAGGTGTATAGTGATGTATTAGAATTAATAATTATTCTATATAGGTATATAGTGTTATATATATAAGTATATAGTGTGTATATAGGTATATAATTATTGTATAAAGGATATATAGCAATATATAAAAAAGGTGTATAGTGATGTATTAGGGTGTATGGTGTTCTATATGCGTTATATGGTATGGTATATTACGATGTAAAGGGGTGTATGGTGATGTATGGGAGTTGTATGGTGTTGTTTATGTGGGTATGGTGTTGTATATGGGTGTATAATTGTTGTATAGGGGTATATAGAGGTGCTATGGTGTTGTATGACTTGATAATATTATCGCAGTCAAACTTGGTCTACAAAACTGCCTTAACGTACTATCTTCATATTGCAACTCATGGATGCTTAGAATAAATCCTAAAAAACCAAAATAATGATTTTCAACGATGCACACGAAAATGTGAACATAACTTCCGCATAACGTGAAGTAATCGACGTTGTCCAAAACTATACTTACTTAGGAACTCGAATTACATCTTCGGAAATTTTACACTTTCGCTGAACATCTCCGACAAAAACCTCTTCACGCGCTCTTCAGCCTCAGGCGACACACGGTTTGAATAATCTTAAGCCCTCACTTGCGTGTAAAATTTTTGACTCTATGATTTCACCAATTCTAACCTACAACAGCGAAGTTTGGGGTGCTTTTGTTAAATCAGATTTTAAGTCCTGGGACAGCTCTGCAATTGAAAAAACCCATTTGCAATTCTGTAAACGTTATTTACAAGTACATAACAAGGCATCCAACATTGCTTGTAGAGCTGAACTCAGTAAATTTCCCATGATCATTGATATAAATAAAAAAATTCTAAATTACTTAGACTATCTGAGAGGTAAGGATGAAGATTCTATAGTTAAACAGGCCTTACAAATTTCAATTGACCTTCATCATAACAGGAAAAACTAGCTTTTACTCTAATCTCATGAAAATGGTTGACTACTATGATCTAAACTATGACTTTTCCTGTAATTCATTGGGTGACTCAATAGTTAATAGGTATATCGGCATAATGAAAAATAAATACGTCTCTTACTGGAATCAGACACTTCAACAATCCACAAAACTCAGTTTTTATTGTACAATCCAAAGACGACTATAGCCCTCGCCGTACCTAGTTTTAACAAGAAAAAACCCTTCGAGAAAAACATTAGTTAGATTTAGAATAAGTAGTCATCAACTTAGAATTGAAACAGGTAGATACGAAAACATTCCTCGCAATGAAAGGATATGTCACTTTTGTACAAGTAAGAAAATCGAAGATGAAAATCATTTCTTACTAGATTGTAAAGGCTTATTCTCAGATCAGAGACATATTTTTCTCGAAACTAGAAACTAAATACCCTGACTTCAAATCACTTTCACACGATACTTTAA
>CALNXK010000915.1:0-7500 GCA_942486035.1 Porites lobata | reverse complement strand
CTTGAATGGGTATAAAATTTACCTATTTAGCGCGGGCGGGCTTTACAACGGGATGCCATTCCGGACGGATCAGTAGGTCTTAACCAGGGTTGTAACATTTGGCGCTGTACGCGGTCTACATGGACCGGTACCTATAATGGCACAGCCCTAATCCTAATGTCCCCGCCCTAAAGTGCTCCCCAGAAAGACAGTTGTTTGACTGAGTCGCAATGAAACTATAGGGAAACGGCAAAGCGAATGGATTTTGATAGTGACAAGCTTTTTTTGCATCAGAACATACCCCAGGTCAACCTCGTTGTCAGGGACATTCCCCTTTGCTTTGGGTCTGGGCAGGAAAGGTGCAGGAACGAGATTAACCCCCTGATCTAGTAAGCCAACGAGTAAAACAAGAAACAGGTAGAATGTTTCCTCTTATTCTCTTTTCCACTTCCGGGCTTTCGAAGGGAAGGGAAAGTTCGCGCGTGTAAGATCTCGAGGGATGCACCTTCCTCCTTCCTCCCGCGCACGCTTTGCGTGGCCTGTCAACGCGCCGAATTCCCTCTTTCCAGCGACGTTGGCTAAAACTACCCAACTTCTCGCTCTCTTTACTCAGACTACCCATCCATTTGTCTTTGACCAGTTGCAGGCGCACAGCAATGTTTTACATTAAACTTTCAAGGTTTACAGCACTGAGCTTCGTGATGAAATACTTTTTACGTCCAGCCGATTGGTGGGGCACTACCATATTTACACTTAAGAGTAGGCATGTGCAGATGAATAAGGTGTGGTTTCTTAGGTACTGAGACCTTTAATAAGGTATGCTTCTGGCTTCAGTTTGGGATCCTTCAATAAAGAATCTAGCCTAGTTAACTTGCGAATAAAGTCATTCTGGTTCTGTGCATGCTATATCAATGTCCGCGTACACATGTAGTTGTAGAGAAAAAGAAATAATTTCATATGACTTATTAAAACAAGAGAGGATATATTGGTTTCTCCTAAAATGGGATGTCATACATTTGTCAGGTCTATAGACACTTCAAACGTACGGTTGTTAAACTAAAATACAATAACCGACCAGGGTGTCGACAACAAATGAAAATAACTTTCAAATGTATGGGTACGCTCAAAACTGAGTCGAAAGTGCTGTCTTTAAGAAAGACTTTAGATAGATCAAGAAATTTCAGTTATATTCAATATACTACTGATAAAACTTAATGAAATGCCTGACCCCGGGGGACCAAATTTGGAAGGGATGGGAATGCTTGTAGGAAAAATGAGAATTAAACCAACTGTGTCAAAAATTTAATCAAAATTCTTTTAACAATTGAGAACTGCCCCTAAACTGGTGAGACATAAAACTAACAGCTGAAAACATGACAAAAGGCAAGGGGAGCGTAGCAAGCCCTTATACCTGTAGGCCCGGGCCTAGGGAAGTTTTTGGTTTGATCACTCTTTATCGCTTGTAATAACTTATGTACGTTGTTGTTGGGGGTGAGCTAAAAGCTTAAGAGCTTAGAGTATTGGTGAGGTCTGTGCTTACTAGTCATGCGTGCAATTTTAGGATATGTGGAAATGAAAGTCAGCCAGCCAACAAATAGTCGAAAAGCTGGCTACGCCCATGGAAGGTAAAAATAACACAGCAAGTAGTACAAGATGAATGAAACGGATTTTGAAAACTTGTTAGCCTAACAGTTTTTCAAATTTCATTTTTGTTGTTTGTGACGTTTGATCAGTAATGCTTGGGAGGAAATATTTGTTTGACAAGAGGCTGTGATTTTGCCATTCAAAATGGGATGTCATATATATGTCAGGTCTATAAACACTTCAAACGCACTGTTCTTAAACTAAAATACAATAACCGACCAGGGTGTCGACAACAAATGAAAATAACTTTCAAAATGTATGGGTACGCTCAAAACTGAGTCGAAAGTGCTGTCTTTTAAGAAAGACTTTAGATAGATCAAAACTTTCAGTTATATTCAATATACTACTGATAAAACTTAATGAAATGCCTGACCCCAGGGGACCAAATTTGGAAGGGATGGGAATGCTTGTAGGAAAATGAGAATTAAACCAACTGTGTCAAGAAATTTAATCAAATTCTTTTTAACAGTGAGAACTGCCCCCTAAACTGAGTGAGACATAAAACTAACAGCTGAAAACATGACAAAAGGCAAGGGAGCGTAGCAAGCCCTTATACCTGTAGGCCCGGGCCTAGGAAGTTTTGGTTTGATCACTCTTTATCGCTTGTAATAACTTATGTACGTTGTTGTTGGGTGAGCTAAAAGCTTAAGAGCTTAGAGTATTGGTGAGGTCTGTGCTTACTAGTCATGCGTGCAATTTTAGGATATGTGGAAATGAAAGTCAGCCAGGCCAACAAATAGTCGAAAAGCTGGCTACGCCCATGGAAGGTAAAAAAATAACACACAAGTAGTACAAGATGAATGAAACGGATTTTTGAAAAACTTGTTAGCCTAACAGTTTTTCAAATTTCATTTTTGTTGTTTGTGACGTTTGATCAGTAATGCTTGGGAGAAATATTTGTTTGACAAGAGGCTGTGATTTTGCCATTCATGAGTAATTCCGTAAGTTCCATAGCAGTATTAATGGACGCGCACTTTTTGTTACCTTTTTTTAAGCTTCTAAGACGAGTACGACAACAAGGACGGCAACGGTAGGAAATTTTATCAGTACTAAGAAAAGTGCTCGCCCGTGAACCAGCATCATTTGGCGGGAAAAACGTGGTAGTTGTCATCACTCTACTACGAATCTTAGCGAGAATGTTGAAGTGGCGGAAACAAGTTATCAAACGTTAGAAGTTTTTCTTATTTTGCTATCGGGAGAGGCGTAACCTCCTTCGCAAGACAACAGTGCTAACTTTTCAAGTGAAAAATGGTAAAATGAAGCTTTCCTGGGAGTCTATATTTTGAGAATACGCGAAAAAAATTTAAGTCAAATCTCGTACTCGTAGTAGCACTCCTCCTTTAATCTAAAGATCTCTAGTAGTAAAATGAACTAAACAACCATGACATAGCTGCTTTTAACTTTAAAAGGAGACCAATGGGCGTGACTAGGGGTACGATAGAAACCCCCTGTATAAGAACCTAAATTCTTCCAGGCTAGGCTGAGAAGGTAGTTAGAAAAATGGTGCTAACTCGAAAATTAGGCTATTGAGGTTCTTAAACAGGTTCTTGTTTTTAAAAAATTAAATAAGGTGTTTGTCACTGGTTGGTGTGGCCTATTTTGGGCCTATTTTTAGTATTGCATGCATGATATGCACAACACTTGTGTTGTCTTTGGCCAAATGGTATTAGTGCTGGTATGTTAAAAGAGGCAATTATTATGTGGGTCTATGTGGGTATGCAAGTTCAAGGATCTATAGATATACATGTCAATTGTCCCATTGCCAGGGTTTTTACTTTATGTTTCTAACTGTTAGAGCTTGTTCTATTAAATTTGTGTAATCAGTGTTTGACTGAATTTCTCAAAATAAGAACCTGTTTTAAAATTGTAGGCTAAAACAGGTTCTTATGTAAAAGGGGTCTAATGGACAATCTTAGCCCAACAGGTTCTTAAAATCTAGGTTCTTATAAGAAGGTTTTTTATGTACTAGTGACTGTATTATTGAAACACACAACCAAATAAGAACTATAGTGATTTAAACCACTCTTGTACTAAGTTGTCCACATTGAACGCTGTCTTCAACACAGTACTTGAATATTTCTTTATGCTAGACTACAAAATGATACCTAGGTGGGTAAAAATATTGTATTTTCATAATGAACGCTTTAGGTGGGAGCAGACTGTGATATATCTTTAATTTACACTCCTGTGCGAGATAGGCGCATCCCTAGCCTTCCTTTTTCAATTGATGGGGAGTCCGTGGCTCCGGGATGCCTGATTAGGGTCTGATTAATTAAGCTGCACAAAATGATCAAGTCTATATAACAGTGATGACTGCAGATCTAAGGTTAAAGTGAAGGAAACCAGTCAGTGAGTCATTTCCAGAAATGGCTTCAGCCCCATGCAGTTTTGTTCTCAAATTCATCAAAATGGCCTCATTCTACTTTGTCAGCTTTTCACTTGTTGTGAACCTGCCAGTTAGACATCTCTTGAGCGGGCGCATGATCTCAAAGCTAACAAAAAAATCAAATATCAATAATGCCTCCGATGAACCTTTTCCATATGCGTAAGGGAAATAACGACATTTTGACAATAGAATACGTACTTTTTATTTCTATACAATACTATACCAAATTGAAACGTTTGTGAATTGCTTGGTGTTCTGAAGGAGCAATTTATTTAGGACGCTCATTAAGGAAGACACGTGTAGTATGCAATTCCTGGCTCGGGTATTAAGGGTTTTTGTGCACTTGTACAATTTTTTTTGTGTAAGGGGCGATGTTGTATGGTAAGAAGAGGAAACTAAAAGTATACGTGTAAAAACACTGCAAAAAACTATCGACATGCGTTTTTTTTTTTTCTGAGGTCATAATTAAGTTAAGTGATAGTGTCAATTGTTTCTGAGCTTTTAAGCTGGAGCTTTAGGTATGTCAAGGTGTATGTGGTAATTTTTTTGTATAGTGGGTGTGCTTTATGGCTGCTCACAACTGAACAGGATTCATTATTGGACATACTTTATGTTATGAACGTATGTATAGGGCAGTGGTTGTACCACTGGTGATTGAGGTGTTGTTCAGTTTGTTTACAATAAGGGGGTACCATGAGAGTATCACGCGTATGTTACTGAAATACTTGAATGAAATAACTTGTAGTGGTTATGTAGTATTCATGGCTCTCGAGTAAAGATAGGGAGGTTATATGTTGTGTCGATTCTGGATAGCCGTAACGTGTACATGCATGGTCTAGGATAATTGGTTCAGTAAGTCGCTGCTAGGAATGATTAAATGGTTGATTTAATGGAAATGGTGAAAAATTCATAGGGATGGATTTTATTCATTCTTAACCTAAACAAAATCAGGTAAAACCTAATGTATATCTTCTTTCAATTATAATTCACCTGTTAGATTTTGCAAAGAAAAGACTTGTTAGCAGTGTAAAATTTTCTGTCAGTGAGCACTTCTTTTCATGACCTTAAGGTAGAGGTGGTTGAAATGAACGAAATCATGTACTTGGTTGTAAAGGCAAAAATAATGTAAATAAGATCTATAGTGGCTGGCAGATCTCCTTAACTGATAGCTTTGATATTGGTGGTTGTAGAAGTAAGCTCTGAACTGATAAAGTAGTGATATCTCAAGAGAAGATGAAAGGAAAATTGTTTGCTATAAAACCATGGTGGGTTGGTAGTTCGTAGAGATGGTTATCACGTTGTGGGATTGTAGAGGCCGTTGAAGTCTTTTTTAAAGTAGTAATAGTCATATATGTACTTTTATACTTAAAGGAGTGCTAGTACAGTTGTAGTGCATGAATGCAGTCTAAGAGATGATATCTGTGTTAAATGGGTTTGTAAACGTAAATTTCGCCGTATAAAGTTACAAAAAAAGCGACGGAAAGAGTACTTTACAGAGTTATAATCATTATGGCGGGAGGCTAAAGGTGTATCGCTGTTATGTAAGTGGTGATTCCGTGGAGAACTTAACTTAGTTTGCTATATTACAGTCTACTGTTGTCAGTTCTTAGAGATGTTAAATGGTATTAGAACACTGAAAATTAAAAAAGATCTGTTTCAGCCTCTATGCCAATTCAGCCCTCACTGGGCCAAAGTCTGATTCAGACCCCTCCGAGCAATTCGAGCCCAATTCTAAGCCAAACAGCCCAATCAAAAAGGCTATTCTAGTCCACACTGGGACCCATTTCAGCCCTTGGGTCTAAAACACCCCAAGTAATGGGACTGTATTTGTCCTGATCATGGGCCAAGTTAGACTCAAAAATAGGACTGTATTTTTTGCCGTCCGCACGGCCCCATTTTTTAGTGCTAAAACAGATTCTCATTTACTGTGCTTGTGCTCCAGGAGAAATAGTCATACACAGTACTACCTATGAGTTCATAAAAGTTGGCACCGTGTTGTTACACGGGTTTTAGTAGTACCATATGGTGCAGTAAAAAGTGGTTTGCAGTTTTTGAGGTGGAACCTTGTTGTTACATTTGGTTTTTAGTAGAGCTATGTTGTAGTAATAGTGTTTTTTTTTGCAGTTTATGGAGGTGGTACCATGGTTTTTTTGCATTTGTAAAACTTTAATGGTGAAGATAATGGTACCATTACATTTTACAGTGGTCGTTTCAGTCCGTTTATAAAGGTGAGGATATGTTAAAGGTGATATCTCTGCTACTTAAGGTGGCTGAACAAAGTTTTGCAGGTTGTGAGTATATGTCATTTGCCAAAATCATTGTAAGAGAAAAGGTTCCAGCTCACAAGCTGAAACTTGGCAAGTGAAAAATATACTGATAAAAGATTTTGATTGATAGATAAATTTGATTTCGTGGTTTCCATGGCAAATACGAACGATTGAATACAAACCTAATTTCACCTTTGCTCAGTTTACATAAAATTCGTTTATTATATTTTCCCATAAACCTGCACACAGCTTACTATGGGTAATCATTATCATTTGAAATATTTGACCAAATTTTACTAGACGGGCTTTTAGATAACAACAATACACTGTACTGTAATTATTAAATGTGTCACAAAATTCAATCTGTTCAACTTTCATTTTAAAGTTCTCATTATTTAAAATAATGATAAAGGTAAAATTCAGCCATATCACAAATTTTGGGGAGAGATTTTGAGAAACGCTTTCAAAATTCTAATGTTGTGAACCTATTGTTTGTTCTGGATTAAAACATGCTGCCCAAGAGTTACCGCTGTGGACTGCCTGCAAACTGGGTGTCAGCCACCTTAGCTGTATGTCAGTGGTGGTACCCATGTTGTTATGGGTCATACCAGTCCTCTAAGAAGGAATGGTCAGGTTCAATACAATTCATGGTGTTTGCAATTCTTAGATGGGATTATGTTGTTGGCAAGTAGTTTTGAGCTCATTGATGAAAGGGCAAGAATCGAGATTTGTTAATCCTATTGCTGCTCTGGCACCTACCAGGTTTGGACGGTCTTTATGTTGTCACCCAAGCAGGAGTCTTTTGCATAAGGAACACAATTATAAAGGTACTGCCATATTACAGTTATAGTGCTAACCAGTCCTTTGAATTAGTAACTGTGTCGCTGGCAACCTGAAAAATTAAAAAAGATCTGTTTCAGCCCAAAGTGCTAATTCAGCCCTGCAGGCCAACGTCTGACTGACCCCCCTGAGCCACAATTTGTTAAACATCCCTTTCAGAAGGCTATTCCAGGCCTACCGCTGGGGCCTATTTAAGCCCTTTTGGGTCCAAATCAGCCCTATGTAATTGCAATCGTATCAGTCCAAATTATACTGAAGTTGCAAAGTTCTTATAGATGGTACCTATGTCAATACATGTAGTCGACGAAGTACCACGGTAGCAGGGATGCCGCGCAATGGTGAAGGGGTTTCTAAGCAATACGTAACTGAAACGAAGCAATTGAT
>CALNXK010000914.1:0-27876 GCA_942486035.1 Porites lobata | reverse complement strand
GCTATTCCCGCTCACCCTCATCACTTTTAAGATATCTGGCTGCTCAACCCTGTTTCGCAGCCAGTTACCTTAAATTTACGAGATTAGCGGGTATAGCTCATTAACCCACTACTATAAACACAAATCACCAAAGTGATTCAAAAAAATAAAATTGAAATTTAAAAAAATAATATACTAAAATTATAAAGGCCATGGCTGATTATTCGAGTTTATCAATAGCTGAATTAAAACAAAAATTCAACCAGAAAAAGAAATTATTAAGAAAAAATTATAAAGAAAAACTAATTCATGATATTAGAAAATTAGATCAACTCAATCAAAAAATAAAAAAAGGTGTTAATATCGAAAAAGAATGGAAAAATAAAAAGAAATCAAAACCCAAAAAGATAAAATCTTTTGAAGAATATTTTCAAGAGTGCATTAAAAATAAAAAGATTCCAGCAGATACCCCTCCTTATTTTAGAAAGGCCCTTGAGAGAGCTATCAAAGAGCATAACCAAGGACTTGAGAAAGTGAAATCAGCTTTAGAAGATTTTGCTAGCAAATACACAATAAAGGGGGAGCCTGGTATTACTCCTCTGCAATTTTTCCAAAATAAGAAAACTATTCTCAAAAATTTTATCAAAAATCATAGAAATACAAAAGTAAAATTTGTCTTGGTTTGTATGATGGGAAAAACGGAAGGTGATTATAAACTAAGTTTTGAAGTTCAAGACAGAGCGTTTTTTCATTCAGAAACTTATATCAATCTTGTATCAACTGATGTAAAACTTTTGCTTAAAAAAATTATTCGTGACATCACAGAAAAGATCATAGTCTTTCAACAAAATGGTAGTGGCTGGTATTTCAAAGATGTTATTCAACTTGAAATTCATACTGTTGAATTTGATCCTTTGAAAGGTTCCTCTTACATACCTCTTCCAGATTGGATTATGAGAAAAAAAGCAATAGTAAGCATCAGAAATAAAGATGATAAATGTTTCTTGTGGAGCATACTCCGTTATCTTCATCCAAGAGAGAGGAATGATTGTCGTTTAGCAGATCTAAAACAATATGAGCATGAGATCAAAATTCCAAAAGGATTCGTTTTTCCGGTCAAAACCAATGATATAACTAAATTTGAAAATGCTAACCCTAACTTACCAGGCATCAATGTATTCTCAATTAATTCTGACAAAAAGTTTTATACTCTAAGGTTGGCTTTACGTGATCCTCAAAATTCAATAGACTTATTTCTTTATGAAGAGGATGGGAAATGTCATTACTCACTGATTAAAAATTTTTCTCGTCTTTTAAGATCACAGATTACAAAAAGAACAGATGAACCAATTCATATTTGTAAAAGATGTCTCAATGGTTTCACAAAAGATTCAATATTACAAAGACATATTTTTTACTGTAAGAAAAACGGGACAGCTTATGTTAGAATGCCAGAACCAGGAAAAACGACTTTAAAATTTGTAAATCATCACAAACAAATTCCATTTCCTTTTGTAGCTTATGCGGATTTTGAGTGTTTTACTAAACCAATAAATACTTGCTGCCCCAATCCAGAAGATTCTTATGAGTATAACTATCAAAAACACGAACCATCAGGATTTTGTATTTTTATTAAAGGAGTTGTTGATGAAAAAATAAAGCCAATCACTTATACTAAAGAAGAGGATGATGATGATGTAGCAAAAATATTTGTAGAAAAACTCACAGAAGCAACTAGAGCAATATATAACGATTACTATCGAAGACCAAAACCTCTTAAACTTACCCAAAACCAACAAAAATTATTTGATAAGGACAAATTTTGCCATATTTGCCACACAGAATTATTGGATGATAGAGTCAGGGATCACTGTCATTTTACAGGTCAGTATAGAGGTGCTGCTCATAACAGTTGTAATCTCAAGTGTAGAAAACCATTAGTACTCCCAGTTATATTCCATAATCTTCAAGGGTATGATGCTCATTTGTTTATAAAGCAACTGGCAAGCTTACCAGGAGAATTTCAATGCATACCTTCAACTGAAGAGAAATATATATCATTCTCTAAAAAAAATAAAGTTGATGAATACAGATCTAGAAAAACTGGAGATATGGTTCCATTATATTTTGAAATTCGTTTTATAGACTCTTTCAAATTTCTTCAAACATCTCTTGCAAAACTTGTAGAAAATTTGGAACCAACAGACTTTATAAACACAAAAAGAGAGTTTAAGCAACATACTGAATTGCTAACCCGCAAAGGAGTCTATCCTTATGATTACGTTTCAAATCTAAAAAAGTTTTCTGAAACACAATTACCGCCAAAAGAAGCGTTTTATTCAAAGTTAAATGACGAAGACATAAGCGAAGATGATTACAAACACGCAATAAACGTGTGGAATACTTTTAATTGTAAAACAATCAGAGATTATCACGATCTTTATCTTAAGTCTGATGTCCTACTATTAGCCGATGTGTTTGAAAACTTCAGGAAAACTTGTATGAAACATTACGGTCTTGATCCAGCTCATTATTATACATCCCCCGGTCTTGCTTGGGATGCTTGTCTCAAAGAAACAAAACAAGAACTACAACTACTTGATGATTACGATATGCTAATGATGTTTGAAATGGGAATTCGTGGTGGTATATCTCATATATCAAAGAGATATGCAGAAGCTAACAATAAATACATGAAATCTTTTGACCCCCAAAAGCCTTCAACATTTATTCAATATCTTGATGCAAACAATCTTTATGGTTGGGCTATGTCTCAAAATCTTCCGACACATGGATTCAAATGGATGAGAAATATTAAAAAAGATAAAGTTATGGAAATTCTTGAAAAAGCAAATCATAGCATGTCAAATCGAGGAAAAACGGGCTATATTTTTGAAGTTGATCTAGCTTACCCCAAAAAGCTATGGGAATCACACAATGACTATCCTTTAGCTCCTGAAAAGAAGCAAGTTAGCGTTGTAGAAAAACTGATTTGTGATTTCGAACCAAAAAAGAATTATGTTGTTCATTACAGAAATCTTAGGCAATATCTCGAAATGGGATTGAGGATAACTGCGGTTCATAGAGGAATATCTTTTCAACAATCCCCCTGGATGGAACCCTATATAAGAAAGAATACAGAATTGCGTAAAACAGCAACCAACAGTTTTGAGAAAGACTTTTTCAAACTCATGAATAACTCAGTTTTTGGAAAGACAATAGAAAACATTAGAAAAAGACAAAACATAAAACTGGTTGATAATCGTAAAACAGCTTTCAAACTTACAAAAAAGCCTAACTTTGAAAGAGCAACTATTTTTGATAAAAATCTTGTTGCTATTCATATGAAAAAAACAGAGATTTATTTTAACAAACCAGTCTATGTGGGCCAAGCGATCTTAGACTTGTCCAAAACATTAATGTTTGATTTTCACTACAAATATATAAAACCAAAATATGGAAAAAAAGCTGAGCTACTTTTTACAGATACGGATAGTTTAATGTATCAAATTCAAACAGAAGATTTTTATAAAGATATATCAGCTGATATAGAAACCAAGTTTGATACATCTGATTACTCAAAAGATCATCCATCTGGAATTCCAACAGGTTTAAACAAAAAAGTAATTGGAATGTTCAAGGATGAAGTTGCTGGAAAACAAATCACACATTTTATAGGTCTTCGCCCGAAGCTTTACAGCTTTAAAATAGAAGACGGTAAAAACATAAAAAAGTGTAAGGGAATAAAAAAGTCTGTTATATCAAAAGGAATTACATTTGAGCATTATTTTGATTGTTTATTTACAGGGGAGAAACAAATGCGAAGTATGAAAATAATACAAAGTAAGAATCACGATATATATTCCAAAGAGGTTAATAAAATAGCTCTGAGCTGCGATGATGACAAAAGGCTGGTACTAAGCAACAAAGTTAATACTAAAGCAATAAGGCCGAATTAAAAATTAAAAAACTAAAAAATAAATGAGTTACTCAGAAGATCAAATAAAAAAATATTTGGAAATTTTGTATAATTATACTAAAAATTCAACAAACACACCAAAAATGCAATCCCCCCAAGCAGGGGGTAAATGCACTAATTGCGAAAACAGAACGTCTTTTACAATAGATTTTGGTTATAAGATCTGTGAAGAATGTGGAATAACAAACGGGCACGTATTAGGCTACTTTGATCCCAAAGAATATGACAGATTATATTTCAGGAAGAAAAGCATATACCAGCGAAAATACTATTACGAGAAAAAGATAAAACAGATTCCAAATTTGTCAGGAGAAGATAAGAGTTTATTATACAAAAAGTTGATGGAAATAGATGAGAAAGTTATGAAAGATGTAAATAAAAAGTTTAGCCGTAAGAGAATGATCAACATCTTTTATATCATAAATAGAATGTTGGAGGAAATGGGAATAAAAAACAAAATTTCACTTAATATTTCATCTCAAACAAAAGAATATTATGACAAATGGTGGGAAAGTTATCTTGAATTAAGAGTGGGGGGATTGCACCCCCCCAAAGCCCCCCTGCTTTAAATTTTATAATAGTAGTATTATAAAATTAATCAACCCCCCCATGGAAAACCCAGTATAAAATTCCTGTTAAATATCCGATAACCTCATTTTCTTGAAAACGAGAGTCAAAAACATAAACACAGCCTCTTCCAAGTTTGAAGCGATTCCAAAAAGCTTTGAAACCTAAATTGAAAATTAGATGATTAGTCAAAACCCTAGATTTAGTTCTAATAGAATGACTGTCAGCAGATAGTTTGTTAATAATACTATTCAAATCTATTACTCGGCTAAAATACTTTGCGTATAGAAATTGGTAAACAAGACAAGCTTTAATAAAGTTGTCGTCATAAAATTGTGATTTTGCAGTCGGAAAGAGGAAGTTTACGTATGCTACTATTTCCTTCAACATTTTTATATTATGCATGGATAAAAAAAAATGAAGCATAAAGAAATAGTTTGTAAAATTAAAATGGAAAAATTTGTTTTGTATAACGGTAAAAAATATTTTATTCATCCTATTTACAAAAAATACGCTGCAAATGATGAAGGTGAAATTATTCATGTTAAACTGGGAAAACCGAGAAAAGGCAATATTATTAATAGCGGCTACTTCAAAATTACAATTCGTTTGGAAAAAAACAAGACAAAAACATATTTATCTCATCGATTCGTTTTCGAGTGTTTTTTTGGCCTAATAGAAAAAAATAAACAGATCAATCATATAAATTTTATTAGAAATGATAATCGTATAAAAAATTTGGAGATTGTTTCACCAAGCGAAAATAATAAAAAATCAACAGTCAACAAAAATTATACTTTTTTAAAAGATATTCGCAAAAAACCAAAAAGTGTTTTGGCAATAAATTTGATAACAAAAGCTGAATCAAATTTTAAAAGTTTGTACTCTGCTGGAAAAATGCTAGGAATAAATCCAGCTCAGGTTAGAATGATATGCGAGGGTATTAATTATTGTAAATCAGCAAATTCCAAGGTCGATGGCTGTAAATATTCTTTCCGTTACATTTAGATTTCAATATTTTTGGTATTGAAATTAGTTCAGAGATTTAATCTCATCTAGATAGTAGAAACTTTTGACAAATTCCTGGCACTTTTTCTCATCTTCTGCGCTAACTCCCTCCATTTTGGAAATCTTATGGCAAAGGCTAATGGCATAATCAAGACAAATTTGGTCGTCGATGCTATATTTCTGTTCCATTTCCTTTACCAAATCTTTTCCAACAGAAGATAGCGTATTTTCAAAATTTTTTATAAAACTTTTTTTTAAATTTCTCAACTCCTCCATTTATTACTTGCTTAGATTATTTTTTAGTTTTCCCCCTCGTGCTTAGATTATTTTTTTCATCTATCAGTTGGAGGAAAGGCTGTTTTTTCCATTTATCTTGAGAGGAAAGGGGGTTTTGGGGACCCCCATAAACTTCTTGTTATAATTACTAACAAATCTATCCGATAAAGGAGTTTGGTCAATTATCATTTCATCTATCAGTTTCATCCTATCAACAAACTCTTGTTTATCCCATTCATCTCCTCTAAGAGCTGATCTCAGTTCTACCAATACCTTTTCATAAGTGGTATAGGCGATCTTTGACATTTCAATTTTTCTCTGGGCATTTTCTTTCTTTCCAATACCCGCAACAATAATGCCAGCACCATTTATAACTCCTAAGACAACAGGATTAAGAGTTATTCCTCCGGCAATTGTTCCTATAGTTACAAGGCTTATTCCGGTTATAGTTAAAACATTATCAAGAAATTTATAACTTTTGTAACAATTTTTAAAACACCAATATTTTTTGTGATAATGCCTGTAAAAATCTTTTAGAGTTTCAATATCTGATTTTGACAGAGATTTATCAATGTGATTAAACTCAAAGATGTCTTGCATTTTATCCTTCATTTTATCCTTCATTTTATCCTTTGCGTAGATTATGCGGCGTAGCAGCAGGGGGGTTTTGGGGGGAGGCACTCCCCCCACTATAAGACATAACTTCCATTTAACTTTTCTTGAAGCATAACTTTATGATATTGCTCAGAATCAATGTCGTAAAAGTTGGGAGAAAACATTATTTTACTTAACACTCCATCTTGAGTTGAAAACATAAAATTTTGTTCGTTGGTGTATCTAACGGATTGTAAGCTTAAAATAGCGCTGTAGTTACTTATTTTAACTTTTGTAATATTTTGGCTAAAATCTTCTGCTAACCATATAACAATTCTTTTTCCGTTAAAATCACTTGGCATGGCTAATTGACTTCTTTGATTATTAACAACTAAATATAATAAATTACCAACTGAAGAATAACGTAATGTTAATAAAATACTTCCACCATTTGTATCTCTTTTATATAATCCGAATGATCTATTTCTCCAGTGATAAAATATTAAACATAAAGTATATTTTGTAATACCAATATTAGGAGAAAAACTAATATTATAGCCGTTAACATTTAGACCTTCTTTTCTTATATTATCTATGGTTTTAAGAGGTATACCCATATCTCTTAAAGTATCACCACTACTTGAAGATAAATATCTGAAAACAATACCTGATGAGGATCTACTCAATTTGTAATTAGCGGCATTAGTAAAATCATAAAATTCTTCGAAATAATTTCTATAAAGATTGTTTATAGTAAATTTAGTCATTCCAAATATTTGTCCAATTGTAGCAACACTGGATAAATCATTTGGATCAATTTTAATATTTTTAATTGTTTTTTGATTTGCATTAATATCAACATTGTAAACCACTTCTGTTGGTTTGATATCAAATGCGGTGTGATAGTCATACACTTTATCTGGATCGATATTGCTAAATGTTCCCACAATTCCATAAGTAATTATATAAACTCCTGAAAACTGTCTCGGATAAGTAGCCAAGTCAATTCCATCTTGTGGTATATTAACCAAAAAATGAAGAAAGAACCTATTTCCGATTGACAACTTCCGGAAATTAACTATTATTCTATGGTAATACATAAATTCTTGTCGCCCATTTGAATTTGTGTACCTATGAGATAGTTTCCTAATACTAACATTTCCAATTGATAATCCTGTTGAAGTTCCTTTGTCCACGCTTATTTGAGACTTATGCCATAGTTGATAATCAGTGTTGAGTATTTCCATACACAGTGTGTAATCGGTATTAGCAGTTAACCTGTAAAAGTTGATTCCCATTTTGTACTTATATCCCCCTTGGGAATTTTTGTTTATACCCAGAAAAATAACTTTGTGGTTATAATCGTGAAAGTTTCCTTGGTTTGGTGCTAAATCTCCTATTTTTTTTATAACAAAACTGGTTCCGTTATCTATTTCATCCGTCCATTGAGACCCACTTGACATGAGATAAGCAAACTGGTCGTTGTAATGACTTGGTTGAACTGCAGTGTGATTAACTAGTTTGTCAGCGTAATCTTTATTTACTGCGTCATTGTCTTGGGTTGGTTTACTAAGATTTATTATTTTATTATTACCAACATTAAGATTCCCAGTCATAGCAACGGTACCATCTTTTTCTAAATAATCGCTTAAATCTGGTTCACCTGTGTTATCATCCACATACTTTTTGGTTGCGGCGTCTGTGTTTGATGTTGGAGTTGCGAGACCAACTATTTTTTTGTTTCCAAGATTTAGGTTATTAGTCATTGATACACTTCCATCTTTTTTTATAAAAGAACTAGTATCAGGTATTGAGTCATCCACATACTTTTTGGTTGCGCCGTCAGTGTCTGATGTTGGTGGTCTAAGGTTAACTATTTTTTTATTATCCATGTTTAAATTATTAGTCATTGTAGATGAACCATCACGGGCAACATACTTTAAATCTGTAAAAGCTAATGGTGTTGGTTGATTACTTCCATTTGGGGCTGGCAGATTAAATATTCGATTATTTGCCATATTGATATTACCTTTCATTGGGTAAGATCCATCTCTATCAAGAAATGTATTGTCTACATACTCTTTTGTAGGAGGTTCTTTCCCATCCAGTGGTGTGCTAAGATTTGTAATTCGGTATTGATCTCCCATATTAAGGTTAGAATCAACTGTTAGCCTTGAAGTAGGCACTGATTCGCTTGATTTATCATCCACATACTTTTTGGTTGCTGCGTCATCATTGGCTGTTGGCGCACCAAGTTTAACTATTTTATTATTATTCATACTCAAATTTCCAATCATTGTGTATGAACCATTTCTGTCGAGAAATTTGCTGTCTGAGTATTGTTTTGTTGCTGGTTCATCTCCGTCAACTGGATGTTGGAGGTTCAAAATACGGAATCGTCTTTTCATATCAATGTTTGAATCAACTGTTAATCGTGTTGTCGAGGGTGATCCACCAGAATTATCATCAACATACTTCTTTGTAGCAGCATCAGTATTAGCACTCGGTGCTCCAACATTTGTTAGTCTTTTTTTATTCATATCATAATTTCCATCTGCAGTTAAACTAAATCCAACTCCTGGAGCACCCTGAATTCCTTTAGCAAAAGGAATATCAAAATTTTGTTCGTTAAATATACCCATTTTATTTATAGTTTACATAAAAAGCAGGGGGGTTTTGGGGTGAAGCAATCCCCCCATCACAAAATGTAAATCAGAATGACTAGGGGGGCGTAGCCAAGGGAGGGGTGTTAGGGGAACCGTAGGTTCCCCTTATTTATATGTTCCCATTAAAGTTTATTGCTAAATGTTTTTTTGGTTTATCAACGTATAAAAATGAATATTGTTTTTTAGTTGCTTTCCTATATGATTCTTTGTCAACTCCTAATTCGGATGATATTCTGTTTGCTTCCCTCGATGACGGAAATTCATATAGACAATAGTGAGAACAATTCAACCGGATATCCTTTGGAGTTTTATAAAATGATTGACTGAGGTAGATTACAGAGCAATTCTTATGTCGTCCTTGGATAAAATAATCTATTAACTGTCTCTGGTTTTTATCACAGACGTAATCATCGAATATCACAATTTTTTGATTGTCTTCTTAATCCATTTCTGTAACCGGGATTATTTCATCGTTACTCACATGAATTATTTCATATCCAATTTTAATACTCAACTCCCTCATTTTTTTGATTAGTTTTTGATACTTATCCTGTTCAAGATTACGTGCGTAAAGATAAATCTCATCGTAATGCAACAGTGGTTTGATTAACATATGATATAACAAATTAGTCTTTCCACTTCCGCTGTTTCCACAGATTAACATTCGAAACGTATCCGCCGGCATAAAAGGAAATAACTGTTTATATTTTTTATCAATGTTATCGGTACTATCATAATTTGGTATTTCCATTTTTATTTAACTATTAGATAAAATGGATATAGAAGAATTCAAAAATTTTGCAAGAAATAAAATCGAAGCCGACGCTTTGGCACGGCAGGTTAGAGATGTTATAAAAACAACAAAATGGCAAAAACAAGATATGCGGGAAGGTTTTAAAGAAACATTTAAACCGCTTATTAAATCTCAAGATTCTATTAAAAAAAGTATCGACGAACAACAAAACGCGACTATAGCACAGCTCAAAGCTAATCAACTTGCATTAACATCAGGATTGGAAAAAATTAATGAAACTAATTTAAGATTGGCTGAAATGTCCGAATTACCAGCTTTGGAAGGTGATTATGATGAACCTACAACATCTAGACCAAGATCACCTACACGTTATAACATTGAAAAAAATCTTGACAATGTGGATTTAGGAGTACTGAAGGATATGGGCTACCCAAGACCAAATGATTTTTTTGATACAAACCCTGAAAGACTTAGAGAAATACGTGATGAAGTAAAAAATGATGTAAAAGTTACTACAGGGCAAATAGCTGGTTTGAAGAGAAAAAAACAAAAAACAGAAGATGAAAAAATGGAAATAGAATTTATTCAAATGCAAAAAGATTTACTACATAAATACAAAAACATTCTTGAACTTTATTTAGGTTCGCTTGAGTATAAAATGGGACAAGGAATGATTTACTATAACAACCCACATCAACTTCTAAACAGACTTGAATTACTTGGTGGTTCAATTCTAGCTGGGAATAATGGTGTGATACCTGAGTTTTCTCAAATAGCACATCTTCTCAACCAAATGAAAGTGATCTCAAAAAAACAGCTAAATGATTTAATAAAAACTTATATATGGGGGTACGTTTTCCCCCTAAGCCCCCTTTCCTTTACCATGATGTTAATATGTACATTAGATAAAATGGAAGAACGAGCTATTCACATTTCTTCGATAAACAGAGAAAAAAGAGGAACAAGCAGACCTGGTGATTTTACTATCAAATTTAACCCATCTTTGAAACTTGACCCTGAAAAGAAACATCAACTTGCTCTTGATCGATTGTCCATGACTTATTCCTGGTACAACATTAGAAGTGATTATAAAAACAATAAAATCAAATACACTCATGATGGAACCAACTGGCAAACAATTACTTTTACAGATGGAATGTATTCCTACTCAGATATTAATGATTACATTCATCAGTACATGGATCAAAAGTCTCATCACACAACAGATTCAGGAGGAAAAAAAACTTATTCAATCAATCTAACTTTTATACTATCTACCTATCGTGTGTTAGTATCACTCGATGGTGATTATCAACTTGATCTGAGAGGAACAGAATTTGGAGACCTAATTGGTTTTGAAAAGAAACTTATTAAAAAAACAGAGTATGGATCAAAACTACCAAATATCACAAATTCGATTGATGTGTTAAATATCAACACAACCGCAATAACAGATAGCATAGTAAATGGAATAAATACAAATACCATAGCTGTGATACCAACCGATAATCTTACAAGGTCTTATCCATTTACGTTTGAGCCTAAAAGACCATTGTATTGTCCTGTTTCTTCATTTCACATTGATGAAATGAAAATCTATGTTACAGACTCACTTGGAAGACCTGTAAATTTCAACGGTATAGATTGGTTTATGACTTTGATACTTCACTCCATGTAGGGGGAACACCCCCTCCCTCTCAAGAATATAAACATTAGATAAGATGACGAGACAATCAGAGTTTAAAAAGAAATTTGACCCTGAATTGGGTAAATTTACAATTCAACATATTTATGGTGAAGGAGGAATAGAAGGCGGCGGTATAAAGGATGTGTTTAAAAGTATTGGTTCTAAATTATTTGGACAGACAGTAAAATCTGCTGTTAAAAAGGGAGCTAAAAAAGCGGTGACAACAGCCGCAACAAAAACCGGTGAACATGTTGGTAAAAAGGCCGGTGATAAAATAGTGCAAATGTTATCAAAGGGGGAAGTCCCCAAAACCCGCCTGCTAAAAAACCCACCTACAAAAAAAGTTAATTTTAACGAAAATGTTGAGACAATTCCAAGTAAAAAATTAACACAAAAAGAAATAAATCAAAGAGTAAATTCTATTCTGAGTGGTGGAAAATTATATAATTATTAAAATAAAATGAAGTCCTTTAGAAATCCAGAATATTTAGAAAGATACGAAGATGTTGTTTTTGACCTTGAACAGGCTTTAGCTACGCCTGGAAATAATGCTCACCAAACTAAAACAGGGCATAGATTTGTTGCTGATAATACAGGTGAGGCCACTCCATTTGATTGGTATAACGCACGATTTTCAGTAGATTTTAAAATTAATCAGCTTGCTGCTGGAGCTAATTTAGATGCAGATGGAGACCAAATGGGAATAGTAAATGGTAGTTCCAGTCTCATAGAAAAGTTAACAATCCTTGCAAATGGTAGAGATGTTTACAGTTGCAACTATGCTAATCATGTGGTGAATATAAAAAATTTGCTTGAGTATAATCCTTCCTATGTTGAGAGTGTAGCTACAAATGAATTTTACTATCTAGATACATCAAGATACGCTGAAAGACAAAAATTTACATCAAGGAGAGTAACACACAGACAAAATGCTGCTGGCAACGCTGATGATGCGGGTAATATGTTAGATGCGGTAGTGGCTAATTATAACAAAGGTTTTGCTGTGAGAAAAGCATTACTAGGTGACTCAGCAACAGTGCGATGTGAAATTCCCCTCAACAGATATTCTTTCTTTGAGGCACTAGAAAACAAACTTCTTCCAAATACAAAAATTGAGTTAAATATTGAAATAGAATCAGATGGTAATCTTATCTGGCGAGCTGGCGGAAATAATTGTAGAGTTATACTAACAAGATTACAACTATTTGTTCCAAGAATAACATTTAACTCAAAAGGACAAGAAATATACCTAAATAATTATCTCAAACCCTACAAATGGAAGTATCTTAATGAAGTAGTAGAGCGATCAAATAACTCTCAACAGCAAACAGGACATTTCAGAATTACAAATGCTATATCAAAACCTCGCCATGTCTTTGTTTTTGCGGTTAACACAGCTAATATTGATTCACAAACAGCAAATCCATTCCTTTACAACACTTTTGAATTACCAAACAATGCTAATGTGTCTCGCTGTTATCTTGAGGTTGGAAATGGAAATGAATACCCTGATATTCACTTTAAACCAGCTACTGATCCAGCGAGAGTGTTTAGAGAAGTAATGTCATACGTATACGCAAATAACGACTTTCAAGGCGGAACACTTCTCAATAGAACAAATTTTGAAAATTTATTTCCTTTTGTTTATTTTGACCTAACAAAACAAAAAATGGATATTAAAGATGGTGTTACAAAACTTGCATTTCACTATGAGTTATCTGCTAATCCAAACGCCGATTATAATATTTATGCTCTGGTGCTTCATGAGCGAGAGGCGGAAATAGAACAACAAGGAGGAAAACTATTGCTTAGAGCGTAGGGGAGCCTACGGTTCCCCCTACGACCCCCTCCCTCTAACCTACATAAACAAATTAATAAAAAGTCAATGGTAAAAAGTTAACTTGATTTGATCCATTGCTTGCGAGAAACTTCCCTACAAAGCAGGAGCAGCTGTCAACCGATCTTGATACAAACATCCCTACGTCCTTCTAATTGCTTCAAAGAGTAAGGCATGATGAAATTGTTATGTGATCTGTTAAAACTTTTCTTCTTGTACTTACGAAAATATAGAATTTTATGATAGTTGTTAGGCTTACACATATATTTATCACAAATGTGAAAAAATATGTGTAAACATTTGATTGGTTGAAAAAAATCATACGATAATCACGAGATTAAAACTATGACGTTAATATCCGCACTATAACCTTCTAGATTTAAAATATGATGTAATATCACACGTTAATCTCGTGATTAAAAACAATAACCTTCTTCTAGAAGGTCACTATGACATAACAAAACAAATTTTAAAAATAAAATCTAAATATATCACACCTAGAACATTCAAACTAATTAAAAACTTAACCACCAACTGATAGAAAAAACAAATAAAAAAGATTAAGCCACGATATTTAAATTTAATATAAACATCAAATAAATAACATGACTACTTATATAGAATACGGAGTAACACTTACAGATGGACAGAAGTCAAAACTAGCTTCTGCGATAATAAATCAGTCACCTTTGACTCTTCGGTTAAAACATTCGCATCTTAGAGGAAATGATGAGTTAATGTTGACAAAAAGACAGATTGCCAAAATAAATAAATCTATTGCAAATGGCACAGGATCTGATATAAAGATAAGTAAAACTCAAATTAGAAAATCTGTGAAACATGGCGGAAACTTATTTTCATCACTTGCATCTCTTGGAGCAAAAGTTCTTCCTTTCGCAATAAAAGGAATTTCAAAAGCTGTTCCCGCATTAGCAACCGGTGCTGCTACTGCACTTGGAGAAATTGGGCTAAATAAAATCTTCGGAAAGGGGGGACACTACGGTATACCAATTACACCAGAGTTTTTCCCAATGCTACCGCCAATTGTAAGAGAATTTACCAAATCACAAATAAATCAAATTAACAAAGCTTATCAATCAGGTAGTGGAGTAGTTATAAAACCAACTCGTAAACAGATAGAAGGAGGATTTTTAGGTACACTTGCTTCTATAGGAATTCCATTAGCAGTTAGTTTAGTATCTAAGATGCTTGGAGGAGGACTTCAGGTTGACAGACGTGGGTCATCTAATACAGCAAATGTTTACGTTCCACCCACAGATGGGGGAGGTTATCCATATCAATCACCTCCTTTTATTGGAACATGGTCCAACCCTATAGGAATGGGAGTTAAAAAAAAAAAGACCAAAGGCAAGGGTTTACTTCTAGGAAAAAACAGCCCATTCAACTCAATTCCCATACTAGGCACCATTTTATAAGGGTAACAGCCCCTAACACCCCTCCCTCTCAACATTCTAAACTCCATTTTGTAATTAAACCTCTATCCAACTTTGACCTAATGGAATGGATAAAAAAACTTGGTATAAAACATTTCAGAGGAATATACAGTCGTGATGGGCTACCTCATAAAATAAAAAAAGAATGCGGAATAATTAATCTAGATGATATACAAGGTCCTGGAACACATTGGGTTTGTTATAGAAATATAGACAATGTAGTTGAGTACTTTGATCCATTTGGTTTAATAATGCCAAATGAAGCACTAACATATTTTAATACTTCTGGAAAACGCATTATTTACTCAATGGATGAAATACAAAATCGCAATACTGTTCTCTGTGGTTATTGGTGTTTATATTATTTATTTGAGAGACAAAAAGGTAAAGGTATTCTAGATGTAATACATAACCCTCATTTTGATAATGATAACAGCGATTTTATAAAGTCATACTTTAAGGGGGAAGCCCCCAAAACCCCCCTGCTGGCTACACCGCCTGAATGAAGAAAATAAAAATAATATTTAACAAATATTATTTTTTTTAATCTTCATCTGGGAAATTTTTTAGTGATTTAACCCTCTCAACTTTTGTATTTAGATCTTTAACACTATCAACTATATCTATGAAATTAGAGTAAATATCAATAAGACGATAAAGTTTATTTTTTTTATCACTATTTAGCTGCAACCAAGAATATTCCTCGTTTCTTATTTTTTTCCACATCTCACATTCACCAACCATCAGAACTCTAGAAAGATCTTCGTTTTTCTTTCTAAGAGACTCCAACTCATGATTTATTTTTACTCTTACTTCTTTCTCGAAATCCTTGATTGTTTTAACATCCATATTTTTCTCTATCTCAGAAAAGAATTTAGCTTCCATTTATTATATAAATAGATAATTACCTTTTACAACTTTGTTAAGCGTATTTGATTTCTCACTTATTTCCATAAGTAGCTCAAATACTTTTATAAATTTCGTATCGTTTTCCAATCTAGAAAAATCAGCGTATTCATAACTCATGTTTAGACTGTTGTATATCTTTTGAAGCTCACTTTTCAGAAAATTAGATCTAGTAGTCATACTTCGTAGATGTATTTTTTATCTAAACATTATATTAAATGAAAGAAACTTATTGTATCGTAGATAAAAGAGTAACCCCTTGTACAGAGCCAAGTGGTTACCAACAAGATAAAAGAGGTAGAACTCAATTCTTTTGTAGATGCGCAGTTTGTGGAAATAAAAAAGTAAGATATGTAAAAATGGGGAATACCCCCATGCAAACTGGAAGCGGAAAAAAGAGAAAACGAAAGTCAAAAAACTAATTAGCCCGTCTGAAGGGGCGGGCGTCTTTGATACTGTTGTTGGTACAGCAGTTGATGGATTTGTTCATTACGGTTTACCTTGGATGGGTAAAAAAGCAGTTGAAATGGGAAGGCATTATGGGTCAGAAGCGCTCAGAAACCCTAAATTACAGAAAAAAGCAATAAATTATGCTTTGGACAAATTAAATCCAATGATACAAAACGTAGGTTCTCAAGCTCTTGACCAATTATCAACCAAAATACGACCAAAGAAAAACTACAAAACAAACAGAAAAGATCTTGATGGAGGAGCTATAGATATTCACAAGCAGATTGGTAAATTACCAAAACCAAAAGGAGGATGGACCTTGCCAGGACATAAATATACAGGTCCTTATAATGATCTTGAGAACCAAGTAAGATATGATCCGGAAACCGGAGAAATATTAGAAATTTATGATCAACCAACCGGACCAACCGATGCTGTGGCTATGCAGCATGACGTAGATTATAGTGTTTGTGGTGATGACCGAAAGTGTAAAAATAAGGCAGACAGAAAGATGGTAAAATCGTTGGATGCTATTCCTTGGAAAGAAAGACAATGGGGTCATACTTTGGCTAGAACAATAATTAATACTAAACAAAAACTTGGTCTTGGTTTAAACGCGAGTCGGCGTTGAGTAGTGATTGGTCTCAACAATTAGCCGACGAACTTCACAAACCAATCACACGAAACTTTCAAAAGAGATCAGTAATCTCAAACGGAATTGATGATATCTGGGCTGCTGATTTAGTTGAAATGCAAAAGTTTAGTAAATGGAATAAAGGTATTAAATATTTGTTAATGGTTATAGATGTGTTTAGCAAGTATGGTTGGATTAGGGGGCTGAAAGATAAGAAAACTGAAACTGTTAGTAAAGCATTCGAGGATGTATTCAAAAATAAACGTAAACCACAAATGTTATGGACTGATAAAGGTTCCGAATTTATAAGCAAACATTTCAAAGATTTTCTGAAAAGAAATGGTATCAAGCTGTATCACACTGAAAACGAGGAGAAATCTAGTGTTGTTGAGAGATGGAATAAAACAATGAAAAACAGAATGTGGAAGATGTTTACTGTGAATAACAACACTATTTACTGGGATAAGATAGATAAACTAGTTGATGATTACAATAACGCTCGACATTCAAGTATAAAAATGTCTCCTGTTGAAGCAAGTAAAAAGAAAAATGAAAATAAAGTTTGGTCTAATTTATACGGTGATTTAATCTACTTGAAACCAGGCAAAGCAAAGTTTGCGATTGGTGATAAAGTTAGAATTTCTAAGTATAAGAGGCGAGTATTTGATAAAGGTTACACACCAAACTGGACAGAAGAGATATTCGTTATTGATAAAGTTCTGCCAACAAAACCTGTTACATATAACATCGTTGATCTGATGGGAGAAGAGGTTAAGGGATCTTTCTACGAGAAAGAATTACAAAAAGCAAAACAGCAAACATTTAGAATAGAAAAAATTATTAAGAGAGATAATAAGAAGAAAATGGCATTAGTAAAATGGAGTGGTTATCCTGATAAATTTAACTCATGGGTAAGTTCTAAGGATTTGGTTAATTTTTAATACAAATAATGTATTAAAAATAAAATCCTATTCACTCATCTTTCTCTTCATCAGATAATCTTAATTCCTCAAATCTTTCAACTAATTCTTCAATGTCATCTTCATTATCGCTTTGCTCTTCATCTTCGTCTTCTTCAAATGTTAGTAAAGACTCTCTTGGTTTGAGTGGTTTAACATAGCACTCATGAACTTTTATTTGCAGAGATGTAACAGTTTTGCTTATAAAGATTCCTTCTATTATCAATGCCAATTTCACATTACAATACTGATTTATATGTTTAAAAGGATTTAGATCCTTTCCCCCCTTCCCCTTGAACAAAGATAAAATTTTCTTTGATTTTTCTGAGTAAATAAGTTTTGCATAAAGTACTGGCGCAGATGACGGATCTTTTCTGGTTTTCTTCTTTCCTTTTTTATCAGTGTACTCTTCTTGTTTGTAGTACAATGGTGAAGTAAGAGTTGAGGCTAAATCTGGTCCATATTCATTTTCTAAATATTCTTGAGATAGAGATGTTAAGCTATTAATAAATTCAAAAAATGCTTTTTCTTTATCATTTGGTTCGCTATCTTTTGCCCAAAGACATACTGGTATACTATATCCTACTAATTTTTTTGTTTCTTGATTTCTCTTTTCACTAACACCAAAGCTAAAAAGAAATGGGGTTTCGATTACAAGTGGTCCTTTTTTGTTATTTTGGTATTTGATTTCAATTGGTATACGCTTGTATTTAATGTTACTATCTTTTACTTTTGACTCTTTTGCTTCTTTAAAAATAAGATTTTCTGAGGTTAATTGATCGTAGCTTGATAACTGCATTATATTTTATTTATGAAACTAAATTCTTAAATCTCAATTTTATTTACCATAAGAGTTTAGTATTCCAATAATTTGGAGACTCTCTTATTTCATGAGTAAGTTCACCCTGTCGATTTTTAATTTTAGTAGCACGAGATAAATATCTGTCTCTTCTCTCTTCATCTCTATGAAAAAGGAAATCCGGATATTTAGGCGAACCAAAATGTACTTTCTTTCCCTCTGGTAACATCACCATATACTTATTATTCTTTCTCGTAGAATAATCAAGAGTTTCAGCACCAAGTTTTTGTGCCTTACGTGTTAACTTTTTAAAATCTTTTCCTGTTACCAAATACTTCTCGTTATCAGGAACATAATCTGGATCGTCATAATATTTGTAACCGTCTTCAACTATAAAATTCTCATCTTCTAAAGTAGGAGTAGACTCTCTTGATCTAGAAGAACAACGGCTAGACACTGAACTAAGAGAAGACCTACTTGAACAGCTACTAGATAAACTAGATACAGAACTTGTAGGACTAGATGCGGGAGTACTGCCACACGAACTGGAATCATTCATTTTATTTATAATTAGATAATCTTATAACAAAAATGTTATAGGATTTTAGTGAAAGAATTCTACATCTAATAGTGTATTAAATTTGTCTGCAAAATGTAACTCTGTGAGACAATCTTCATCTTTCATCATACTAAATTCTGTAATGTTTGGGAATATTATTTCAATATTCTCATACGCTTCATCATAAGATTCTTTTACTTTCACTTTATCATAATTACTGAAAAATGCCTTCATATCCATTATTCCAAGTGCAAATAGACCGATAATCTTTTTAGCACTTTTATCAATTGCTTTGAGTTTTTTATAAGCAACTTCACTCTCAAATACTAAACCGTGTTTTGTGTAAGGTTTGGTACTATATTTCGCAAACCTTTCATCTTCACTGTTACTTTGCGAGTTATTTGCGTTACTTGCGGATTTGAGCCCCATCTTATATAATTTCTTTGTAATCTTTAAGCTTAAAATCAATTTTATTTTTTTGAATCACTTTGGTGGTTTATGTTTATAGTAGTGGGTTAATGAGCTATACCCGCTAATCTCGTAAATTTAAGGTAACTGGCTGCGAAACAGGGTTGAGCAGCCAGATATCTTAAAAGTGATGAGGGTGAGCGGGAATAGCGCATTAACCCACTACTTATAATTATTGTTTCAGTCCATGGTCTTTCTGCATGTAACGTAATTTGAACAAAAGAAGCAAGGCGGATTTTACAGTAGGCAATATATATTTTTTGTTACCAATATTTCGCAAGGCATGGCCTTCCTTCTTCAGGGTCTTGAATAGAATGTCGATAACGAAGCAGTACCCTAACATTTGCCTTGTAAGGAAGAAAACAAAATATTGTTCTTTAATGACAACACTGTCGTCTTTGCGTAACCAGGAAAGACAAGCACAGGCAAACCCCGCTAATACTGATGCTAACGGGGCCATAGAAAGGATCCGTATCAACAGAGTGTCCATATTAAGCGGGTCATGTTACGTAAAAAATTCAGCTTTTATTTGAACAAAATACTAAAGAGGACATTAGCATCGTAAAATTAAACATCTCTAACCTTCACAAGACTGTCATACCGTGGGCTAGATCCCGGGAAACACTCATCGCTTTTCTATGTCATTACGTAATCAAAACTGCCGTTCTCGTTCGATGTCAAAATATGAGCTTGAAGTCGACACTTCATTCTATCCGATGTGCCCTAGCGCTGGGAGCATTGACAAGCAGTTGTCCTCTGAACGTTGCTGTTTTTTTTTTCGTTTAAAAAGGAAAGGTGTATTGCAGGACACAGTTAAGAATAAAGCGTCCTCATAAGCAAGGTTGACTTTGTAAGAGAATCACTTGATTGGGTAAGCAACAAGTGAAGTGTCCTTTGTCTGCATTAACGGGGAGTCCGTATTAAGCGGGCTGAATTTAGAGAAAATGTAAGGGCTTTTCTCAGGGGTAAAGAAAACTGTCCGTATGAAGCGGGTGTCTGTAAAGCCGGGTCCGACTATAGCTTGTGACAGGCACGATTTGGAGTGAAATTGGGAACTAAAAGCTTGCATGATTTCTGTTTTCGCGTCTTTACTGAAGAAGGACGCATTCCTGGGTGTTCCGATCCATGCCATGGACACAAGTCAATCCTTCGTCATTTAATAATTACTTGAAAACCCTGAGTAATGGTCCGACTGAAAGAACGAACACTGCCTGAAGCCTACTTCAATACTGGGCCAAATGGCAAAAATTCTTATCTTATAGATACACTGCGGGTTGAAACAAGGTCAATGAACATAGAAGCTACTGATTTCAATATCCTTAATTTCCAAGTGTTGTAGATAGAATTCTGATCAATCCATCTATAATATTGTCGGAATCCGGCTCAAAATGCACGTTGTCAGGATTTCTTTCACCAGGGTAAATGGCCTGAGAAATGAAACATTCCCCTCAATTAGAGATTTCCTGATGCGTTTATCATACTTTGAGAAGAGCGCTCTTTAACATCTGTAAGTTAATTCACTTTGGGCCTGTAATCAGTTTCTATAAATTCGAATGAATTACCGGTAAGTCTGTGATAAGAGATACTCTGTCATATCAAAATACCATGCTGTCTACTTGTGATTTTTTAAATTCATTTCTTAAAAAAAATCAGCAAACAACAAAAATCAACAATAACATGCAAATTAGGTCATTTTATGACCTGTTCAAAGAAATCAGTGCGCATGTTATTTCGTTTTTTTTCCCAAGGCCATGTCGCTTGTCGGAATTTGATTTTATCCAGACAGGGCTTCATTTTTTGTCCACGCCGTCCAAAAAAAATTACCTACAAAAAAAGGCATTACCTATATAACCAGGCTCCATACTGCTCTTCATTTATTTCCTGTTATGATAACCTTTCCCCTTAATGATCTGTGATATTACAAAGAATAATGAAAACGCTGTCACTGCAGGGGTTTTGGGGGTTATTAAAAACTGTCTTTACTTTATATAATTCATACAACATCTCGACTAGCACACAACCCCGGCGTCAAATAGTGTCATTTTTTCCCTTGACTCTTTAAGTCCTAATACCCACATACAAATTCATTAGACTGATATTCATACATTTCCTTAGAGATAAGTTAGAAGAGTTTAATTAAAAATCAAAGCATTTTCTCTTTGGTGATCATCTGATTAATTCCCATAACCATTTTTCTTGACAACATATGGATATTGCTAGGAGAAATTTGATGTTGTTCACTATTGGGAGCTAAAGGGTTAAAGATTCTAGTCATAGAAATGCAAGTTTGTGCGCGCATGACATGCCGTACGCCAAAATGGAAAGGATTTGCGACACTTCGGGTTGTCAGCATTCTCAATTAATTCATCCTTTCTAAGATTTTAAAAAGGTACCTTTGTTTGTCTGTTGCTATGGCAGCCAGCAAAAAAACTCCATGATATTGTCAAAAGCGCCAAAAAAGGACGCCCAATTATATTTACTTCAGTGTTAATGTCTAAAGTGCAGGTAAAATTCATCCTTGGTTCAATATGTGCCCTTCGATTGAATTCGTTCTTGCAATTTTGCATCAATAAAAGTTAACGTTCTTTCTGGTTGTGCATTAGGTTTTGCTTGGTTTAATTATTTAAAATACGCTGTAAAGCTTCTCTGAAAATGAAACCAAAAATCCTTTCATGCTTTTTACTTTGTTTCGTTTTAATCTATTTATTTATTTATTTTGTTTTGTATTTTGTAAAGCAAGCAGTAAATGTTTCGTTTTCTTTAATTTAACGCAATCGCGTGTTCTTAGGCTGTTGCAACAAGACCGTGTTTATACCCAAACGTTTGGATATAGACACTTTTGGATATTAAAGGTAATATAAAACGCGTGGCGCCACTTACTTATAAAAATTATCTGTTGCAAAAGACTCTTAAAAACACCATGATAGGGTGTGTTTCAAAATATGAAGAAGTGAGTTCTTCATACTATAAACCATGCATATGTACAGAAAACAGCAAATGAAAAAATTTGCAATAACTAAATAAAATACACAGCAACAAAACAGTAAAAGCCGGAACTGTAAATAGCAATTACACTTGACCAGTATTTAGAAGACAAGAGGGAGAGTTTTAGTTAAGTGATCGATACGAGTCCGAGAGTTCGAATTAACCCTCCACTGAACGTGCATGTATTCCCAAATCTCCTAGTTCAAGCTCAGTTGTACTACGAGGACTTGAAAGTCTATTTTAAATCCCGATTTCTTAGATTTAATTTGCTTTAGGAAGCTGTAACAACTATTTCCTGGCACTAATCTATTAACTAAATGTGTCCTATAACAAATTTCAAATTCCGTGATAGTTTTTTTATCGGCTTATTCATCGATGTATGTTGAATCAACACTGACTTTTAACTGCAAGTACGAAAACGAGAACGTTCTCATTATCAATGCTTAAGCCCTCTATCCAATAACCGATACCAGATTTTGGATTTTGGTTAAAATTACCTACTCGGTATTGCTTGAGCACAATCTGAGACACGTACAACATTCACAAACTTATACTAATTTGTTACTTTTACTAATTCTTATAATGTTATTGCCGGTAATTTGAATCATTCGAAGTGACCGTTAATTGGATTAGAACCGCACTCGTCTTGTGCCATTTTAAAGAAGGATTTTCGCAAACGGTGTCCTATCACTAAACAAAGTAATATCTGCTTAACAATACCCCTTTTCCGCTGGAAAAAAAAAGTAATATTTAGATTTTGTCGTAGAGTGATTGGGAAAATAGTCAGAAAATTCTGTGGTGCTACTTAATTGTCAACAATACTTTTCTTAATTATTGTGACATACTTCAAGCTTGTTATTACTATTTTCTTCCCGTAATAAGTGCGATTTCGCGATTCCTAGAGGAGACAAACGTTAGCCAATATGTAACTCAGTCAAATACTAAATATGCGAGAGGCTAGAGAAAGAAAAAAAATAACAATAAAAAGCTTTTGTATGGATAAAAGAAGAAAAAAAAGTTGCTGTTTAAAGTCCTAACTAAGCCAGGAAACCCACATAATCAAGTAACATCTTTGTGTCTTCTTTCTTAGCTTTACACTAGAGAGTTTGACATGGATGTTCTCTTATTATTAATCACCAATTGAGAAATTTATATTTGTTCTTTTGTAGTCGAGTGCCTGTAATCATATACACAGGTTAAAAAGCCCAATTTTCAACCTAAACTATTTCCTGTAGGCTGGCTAAGTAAAAAGGAATTTTTTTTCTTTAAACGTCTGTTCCCTGAAATTTATGTAAAAGAAATTAAAGAAAAGTGACCTTTTTGTCCTCTTTAATTTCAAACTATTTAATCCGGTTTAGTATTTATGTCTTCAGTATGTTTGAAGGAGGCACTTAAAATGATGATAGGTTGAAAAGTCATTATACATATTGTAAAGCAGTTTGATAAATAATTCTACACCTTGAAATTGGAACGCCTTTGGCACTGAGGGGCCAAAACTCTCTACCACGCCAGCTGAAAAGAGCATCATCAGAGGGAACCGAACATGTCGTTGAAGTTCTCAGCTGGTTTATGTCTGGTGTTGTTCGTGGCTTTGTCCAACTGTGCTTCTTTTTCTAGAAAAGTAAAACTTCGGTGGCCAAGGAACGGTATGTAAAGAAAAAAAGACACTTATAAAAAATATAAACTAAAACTAAACAAATTTTGTTCTACAGAAATGTTGATCGTTTAAATGACGTGCCATGCACGCTCTGAAAACAAAAGACAAAACAAAACAAAAACAAAGATATGACCCTGTGACGAAGAGAGATACCATTTTCATGCGTTGTGTTCCACAAGCGTTTTTGCAAAACAAAATGAAAGAAAAGAACAAAAAGAAGAACAAAGGTATTCATTGGTACAAGCTAGGAGGGAGGCTCCTTGATTATGAGAATAATATTATGGACAAAATTGATGCCATTGAATTTGTGAGGCAATGAAATCTGTGTTATCTCTGGTTCAGTACAGCCTTTCTAACTTCTTCTGTTTTAAAGTAGCGAAGTTCAAACAAATTCGGATAGCCTTATGAAAGTCCCGTGAGCCGATATCTGTCAGCACGCCGAGAGTGTAAGCATGTTGCATAAGATCCGCTCATCTTCGCTTTCGTTTATTCAATCATTTTTGCTTTGATTTGATTTTTGTTTTAAACAGCACGGCCAAAAACTGAAATCAGAAATCGCCGCCAAGTTGGCTTCCTCCCTTTGTGCGGTTCAGCTCAGTTTAACACATTCACCCAGTTATGTTGCGATGAAAACTTGTTGCCGAAGATGACACCCACTACCGTTTGCTGTGATCATACCACGTACGACCCACTACATCAGATATGCTGTGATGGAGCAGTGTACCAGAAATCGCAATATATTATTCCAAAGTGCTGTGGACAAGATGCGTATGATGGAAATACCACTGGAACCATCTGCTGTAGTAGTAATATCCACACTGGCCATGGACCCAGTCCAGCTTGTTGCGGATCAGATAACGCCTATAACACTCTCACTGAGATATGCTGCGATCAAAGCAACGTGTTGCCTGCGGTAGGTACACGAGTCCAGCTTGTTGCGGAACACAATCATACGATGCCACAAGCTTCTTATGTTGTAACAACATGATGATTGTGCCTAAATCAGGGCCAAATTCAGCCTGTTGTGGCAACTTTGTCTACGATACCAGTACACAGATTTGCTGTGGTGGAATGATTTTCATGAAGCCAGGCAATGCGTCGGCGTGCTGTGGAAATATGGCCTACGACCGGGTGACGCAGATGTGTTGTCAAGGAGTGCCATCTATGAAGCCCGGTGCAAATCCTGCTTGCTGTGGGATATTCGCTTACGATCTGACAAGCTCCATGTGTTGCAGTGGCCATGTAGCTCCGAGATCACCCTCAGTAACCATGTGCTGTGGAATGTTTTCACAGCCCTGTCACTCACTTGTGCTGCAATGGTGTTGTGGGTATAAGAGTAGGTCTAATGCCATCTTGCTGTTCAACGTTTGTGTATAATGCAGCTACGCATCTTTGTTGCGATGGCAACGTTGTAATTCCCATGAACCCCAATGGGTGTGGAAGTCATGCGTGAACTGAACTTGATCGACAAACAAGCGACACCGTTAGACCGGGAAAACAAGGAAACAATCAAGAAACTAAGCAGATGTTCATACTATAGCTAGAAAAACTGTATCGCAGAACCTCGCGAGGTTCGGGAGCCATAAGGGGTGGGAGGACAGGAGAGAAATGAAGTAAATCACGTAACTGGCGAGGGCGGGTCTAATATTCGAAGCTGAGATTTACTTAATGCGAGAGCTTTTTTTCACAATTAACTCTAGTCTAAGATTTCCCTTGAAAACTTTTCTGAGAGGAAACATGAATTAGCTAACAGCTCCCTATAGTTTGGACTCGCAAGACTGACTTAAACATGTAGAGCGCGTTTGACATAAAGAAGACTAACGAGAGATTATTATCTAACCTCAACTCGATGTTGCCACCGTATTTCCAATTAAAAAAATAGAAAAATAAATTATACCGATAAGCCTGCATTTCCCGCTCAATCGAGTACAGTTTAGAATGCGCATGCTCATCGGCATCCGGGTTAACACGATTTTACAGCGTCAGGGTTGTAGGGACTGTATATATAAAGACAAGGAGCCCATAAGCTGGAGCGAGCAACTTCCACGCGCTCGTGTCACGGACCAGTTTATTTTTAGAACAGTTTTGGCGCGAATTTTGAATATCTTTTGAATTCCACAAACCAGTCAGCAAAACCTACAGACCTAAAAATGATAGTTTTTGCCTTTTAATAACGTTTAGTTTTCCTTTTTGATATCATATAGTTCGAATGCGCTCATAGACAAGGTGGAAATTCTATTTTCTATTTTCTATTTTCGCTAGAAAAAGTGCCCTAAAATGTGTCTAAAAATAAACTGGTCCGTAAAACGCCGTGACGTAGGTCTAGTATGGGAGTTGCTCGCTTCACTTTATGGGCTCCTGTAAAGACGTAATTGAACTTCCTTTAATAACTTATTTAGTCGAGTTATATTCGAACCCCCAGTGATAAGAAGGCTACAACTGTAGGCAAGCTCCTGAGTCAAATTGAGGCACACTTCACTTTAAACTAATGCGTAAACCAACAAGTAGGATCCACGAGGTAACATGTAATTTAGGCTTCGTGAAACCAGCTTATTTAGGGGACCCAAAGCTATCATGTGTTGCATAAATTGAACATGATACTTGAACCGATAACTTATTAAACTTCGTGGAAGCTTAATAAAGCATTTTGACTTATTTCTGCGTTTGTTTAGTATAACTTGTCTTGTGTTGTTGCCAATAAACTTCTGGATATAGAGCTAGCGCCAAAGTCATTTTTGGATGTTATCAATTCCGGTGTTCCAGCAATTCCTCTTTAACCAAAGTCGTTTGCTTGGATCAAGTTCCCCCGAGCTACCCTGGTTGAGCCAACTTTTCATACATTCCCTTACAAAATGTGGCGAACCTTACCTGACTGAGAACAAAAAGCTGGTCCGGCTAGAAGGGTGACTCTCCAGCCTGGTCATCCATTTGTGATGTAGGGTCACCCTCCTTACCGGGCCAACTTATTCTGCATATAAACACTTTGGGGCAGTTATTAAAACGAAGTCTAACTTAGACTTCGGTTTAGAAATCATTTCACCTCCAGATCTCTTTCGTTTTAAGAAGACAAATGCTTTTCTAGTGTACGCCATGTGCCGTAATGAAACTGTTCACGATAAATCGTGTTTACATAAAAGCGTTGTTCAAACTGAAAATGGCTTAGAACGTGGTTGTGTTAAACACTAGCTAAACTGATCCGTTTAAATACCTGGGGCCCGTATCTCCAAAGTCCCGATAATTAACGGGCCCGTAAAGCTGTCGTTGTTTACACGCAAGATAGAGGTTTCAATAGTTTTGCATCTAACATGATAAAAACTATTAGTTAATGAAACAAAATGGAGCAGTTAACTAGCCAAGACCCGCGCTCTTATTCTTTATAATTCGATTTGAAAATTTGATTTCGGGCCCGAAATGTTACCGGGACTTTCGAGAAACGGGCTCCTGGCCCTTTGGCTCGGCCAGCTAGGTCAACTCGGTCAAGGTGGAGATAATCAGAGCGTGCGCAAGCGCCGCTGACTTTGGCAAAGGGGTAAGATTTTTTATCGTCGAAAGAGCCCGTCTAAGATGACTTTGAGAGTGACCTTTAGCCGGGACGATAGAGAGATTGTGAGCCACGTTAACGGCAAGCGACAAACATGAATTTGTTCCACGTGACCAA
>CALNXK010000913.1:0-28021 GCA_942486035.1 Porites lobata | reverse complement strand
CTGTCCTTTTTTCCAGTTTTGTATTTTGGCTTTCAGCTCACTCCATCTTTTTCAACGTCACTTTTGTTTAATCCAAAGTGACAATTTAACCTCCAACTTTTCCACGACTCTTCTCAAATAAGCGCAATTTTCACAGGCCACTGTCGGTCTTTGCATTGTTCTCATTAAGCAACCTAGAGCTTAAATAACATGATTCTGATCCAGGCTGAATGTTTTCTTTTTTTGCTCAGAACATCTCTTTTGGTAATTTCGATTAGGTGTGCTCATTTTATTCCAGCTGAAAAAATGGAAGGAATAGTAGTCTTGTCTTTCAGATCTTTCCTGCCACTGAACTGTTTTTTAATTTCCTCAGGGCGAAAATGTTGCTCACACACCTTAGTGTATTCCGTCACAACAAATCCGTCTCTGTTTCTTGTCTTTTAATTGCCAAAAGCCACCGATTTCTTTCCTCCAGAAAAAAAAAATGAAATATTTTTTTTTTCCCCTGATTGTTATAAAAGAACTTTTGCAACAAGGGACACAACAATAATTACTACGGCCACCGCGCGAAGAAGTGAAGATGTTGTCCGCCATGTTTGATGTTTGTCCACCTGAGCCTTTACTTTCACGTTTTCGCGCGCGTGCTTGTGACGAATGCGGGAATGGTCTATTAGGCACCGCAGAAATACGTTTTGAAGACGCGATACAGTATTTTGCTGGTCCAGCGTCATCGCCTTTTTTAAAATTAAAAAACACCGGCAACTTTAAATTGGTTCTCAACGCGAGCCCGGTAGGCGATGAAAACCCCAAAACTTAGAGCGAAAACTGAAAACTTAGCGCCTGAACTTCGCCTATCGTTTCTATTATTCGTATTCCATATTTTATATTGTGCCAGAGTTAAACTGAGCTTGCACAGCATGTGAAATTGTTGTCTCGCTTAAGACTATCGCGGCGCTGGTTTTCGCAACATACAAATTTTGTCTTGAAGAAAATGCTGTGTTCGGATGGCTGTAGCGGTATTGTAAGAAAAGCAAACCCTCAAGTATGTAGAGCTGGTGGTCTGCAGCCTAATGAAATGGTTTGTCAGCGCCGTTTTGATAAAATTCGACGAGAGGACGACAGGAGATGCTCGTGTCCATCTACTTGGGGACACTCTTCAAGGCTGCACGGCCGCGCGATTCCTCATCATTTCTTTCCCACTCTTGACCAAGCTGGTTTCAATTTTCCTAATTATCAACCTGGAACACTGTGGTGCGACAAATGTCGCAGTGAAGCTCCGCAAAGAATACAAAACTGGCCAAAAAGTGACAAATCGGAAAACATCGCTACTGAATGTGGTCAACAAGATCACACACAGGTAAGTTTTTCTAATATGTTCATTTTTGTAGGATGTTGTTCGAAGAAAACCTGGAATGATCCTTTGTTATTTATTTATTTATTAGTGTTGTGTACTTCAGAGTTTAACCTGTTTAACCTTTTTGTGGGGAAACTATACACTATTTGAAGGCAAATTATCCAAAAATAAAAAAATGGATAACGAAATATCAGAGTCCTATGCCTTTGCTTTTATAGTTGAGTGTCATGAGTGGGCTCTGGGTGGATCGAGGGTGATTTCTTAAAGTGTTAACTGCTCACCATAACACACCAAGAGAGGATAATGCTCTCTTAAAAAACATAAACTGATTGCAAAGTCCAAAAAGACATCTCGGAGATCAGGCAACCTGTGGTTCGAGCTTTACAGTCTCGAAAAGTGACTCACAAAATCAACTAAGTTGTACTACCTGCACTTTACTGAAAGATGCTATACAATCACCCATTGTCAAAAAAAAATCAAGAATAATAAGGTGCCACAAGTCAACGGTCAAGTCTCTAAACAACTAGCACCTTGGGGTAGAGGTGTGTGGCATTTTAGGGAGGTGGCCGTTGTGAAGAGGATATAAAAATGCAACTGAAATGTTGGACTGTCCGTCGGATCGATTTAATAGTCTTAATATAGGGAGCTTAAGCAACGACGGCGGCGACGGCAACGATAACGGCAAAATAGAGCTAGCAATAGGTTTGGATTAGCTTAACAACAACTTTGCACGTGCAGCACACTTTTTTGTACATTTCTTTCCAGTCACTGGACGAATACGACGTGAAACTGCCTCAATTCATGCGCTGTGGTGGACGTGAAAACAAGACAACAACTTTCTTTTCTTTTCCTGAAATTCGATGTAGTCCTCTAGAGCTCAATCAGCTCCAGAAACAATTGCCAACATTTGACAATATTAATTTATCAAACGAGATGGAATAAGCACGATAAAGTTTAAAGCAGCGCGGTTTACTTTTCAAGTGACGTTTTCGTAGTCCTCGCCGTCGTTGTCTCTTAAACTCCCAAATATATGTTGGACCGTAATTTTGACCAAAACGTTATTTATTAATCTTTTGGCTGTCTTTCAGGGTCCAGTGAATTTTTAGTCTTTGCTGTCTCTGTCCTGAAAAGTCCTTTTTCGGCGAGAGAATAGAAGAGTTCCTCGGACATAAGCAGAAACACTCTTAACGTTCCATAATATTTTTTCATCTTTATAGTAAAAATATATAAAGCTTTGAAAATCAAAGTCTGAACACGTAAGGATGTAGAACATTGCTTTTATTTTTACCGTTGCAAATAAGATAAAACATGAAGCAGCATTTTGGTACATCGATCCTCGTCAGGAAACCTTCAATTCTACGAAAGGGACTAACCATTAAAACTTCATAAAGACATAAATTAAAAATATTTTAATAAATCATTCATAATTAATAACAATGTCGTTGGTGGAGCATTTTGTTATTGTTGTTTTTGTTTGTCTTTTGTTTATTTGTTTGAACACAATTCTCTGGTGGAGACTGGCTGAACTCCTTACGCTAACGACAGAAAAAGAAATTACTGGCATTTAGACCTTGCATTTTAATGAAATAAATTTACAAGGACAAAGGGACTCAGAGGATCAGAGGAGTTCAGTTTGAATTAGATAATAAGGAATCTCTTACCTTTTGATTGCTGTAATCTGTTAATTATCCGTGTGTTAGTTAGCTGTGTGTGATCATTTTGGGTCGGTTAACCGTTGTAAACACTTTCCTTTGATCTTCCCTTTCGCTCAACGTTTCTTTCCGAGAGCCATTATTTTAAAACATAACAACCGCCGAATGAAGCGCACGTGGGTATTCCGTTGGCCTTCGGCGGAATGTCTTCGGAAAATTAAAGAGGCACGAAATGCCGAGAGAAAGAAAGAGACAAGGGATGAAACTTGTACCACGTGACCATTCTGATGTGGACCGCAGCAACTGGTGAGGGAAGGAATCTTGAGAGCCCACGAGCGCTTTATACAGCGGTTAAGTTTTAAAATAATGACGGTCGGAAAGAAACGTTGAGCGAAAGGGACGATCAAAGGAATAGTTTGCAATGGTTAACCGACCCAAAATGACCATACACGGCTAACTAACACACAGATAATTAACAAATTACAGCAATCAAAAGGTAAGAGATACTCCATTATCTAACTCAAACTGAACTCCTCTGCTCCCTGTGCAAGGATAGATCAATTTCATTTTAAGATTCCTTCTAATGTTATTCAAGGTTATCTTGTTTTGTTGGCTGTTAAAGGAACAGTATCCCGTTACTGCGCATGCACCGAACTTTGATTTTTGGGCAGGATGTCGCGAAATCAAAAGATGCGAGGAGAGTAAGAGAATCTTGAAAAATCCGTTTGCATCGCGCTTGGCCGGGTTCAATACGACACTAAAACTTCTCAGGATTATAGATCAATGATATATTGTTCCCGTTAAGTTTCGATTTGGGCAAAATCTGGATTTTTTGGCGTTACTTTTATTGCCGTTGGCCGGATGACCAAAAGATTGGAAGCACTTTGATGCCGATTGAAGGCTTATTTGTTCTGCTAGCTTCCATACAAGCTCAGATAATTGTGAAAGGAGTACGCAGAAATGAAACAGCAACAATAAAGACTGTAAGACAGAAACCGTTGAGACATTGATGTGACTGAGGAGATCTTGTGGAGGGGAGCTTCGTGAAGCAAAATGTTTTGCAACGACGCGTTAGTAAACTTTTAAATGAATCTCCCTACGGCCGACAAAATCGAACAAACAGGCGCTACATGTTTTGAAAAACTAGTGACATGAAATCATAATATCACTTTTGACTAACCTTTGTGATGATTCATAGCGTTGAGATTGCATTTTTATTGATGTCTTTCAAACGTCTGAGGCTAGAACGCGAGCAAATCAGGCAGATATTACTGGACTTGGAGCGATTGACCTCTGACACGAGTTTCAAATTAGAAAATATGTTTTTAAAGCGAGCGGAACGAGATTTTCGGGTCGCGAGGCGGCCCAGCTAGCGATGAAATCACCATGAGTCTTCGAACCGCGAGCCAAATTTTTCTGTAAGACGAAAGACTTCTTCGAAAGTCTAAAATACTACTTGAGAATATAAACAACAAATCTCTGTCGGTGGCGCGGTCCGGAAGGAAATCTTGTCGAGGCAATTTGACAGTTCTATTGTCTTTTGAAGAAAAACAGATAGATGACGCTCGGGCGTGCGCATAATCGGGACACTGTCCCTTTAACAGCGGGTTTTTCTTGTAATAGGGACCTTACGATTTTACGACGGTGACTTGCAATAATAGCGAAAATGTTTGAAAGGATGCGTTAGTGGATTTTTCAGCGTCGTTCATTGGTGTCGCTATCGTTGGATCATAAGATCCGTAACAGTTGCACACCAGTGGTGTTCATTCTAGGTAGATCCACATTTTGGCGTAACAGTAAGAACCAAGGCAGGCGTAAGTTGACGGCAAATTTGTTAATGAATAAAACACGACCGCCAGTAGCTTTTCAAATCATAAATCAAAGGCATCTCGGTGGTCTATCTAAAATTTGGTGAATAGGTCGCAATTGTCTCATAATCTTCCAGTAAATCCTTAGCAGATCACGATGTCTACTTTTTCCCGCCTTTTTGGTCTTTCTCTTCCCGCAGTAAAATCCTCTCTTCTAACAATAAGCCACCATGTCCATAACGCGCATGACTGACTTTAAATTAAGTGGCTTCTGCAAACGTAGGCAAAAGAAATCATCAAGACCTTGAGACCTAGCTGCCAACGGAGCTCAACGGATATACAATCTTGAGCAGTGGAGCCCCCCTTCCACATAAACACAAATCGACCCAGTAGCCACGTTATAACATGGCTCAGGAAATCATACCAAGTCTTAAAAATTCGCCTTTCAAGGTTAATGAAAAAGTAGACTTCTAAAGTCCAAATCCAACGCAAACCGTTATATGATCGAAACATGTTTGAAATTGTTGGAGAAATGGGAAAAATGTCAACCTATGCAACAGAAAAGCTCAAAATGGTATTTTATCTTGGTGGTTTGGTGATCGGTGCGAGAGACGGGGAAAAATTGTGCAGTATTTCAGGAGACTCCCAGATAATCCGTGAGAGTTGGCAAATTAAAACGATAATAGCGCTCTATTAAATTTATCTTCCAAAAAAAAAAAAAAGGATAGAAACTATCGGTTAAATATCACAAACTAAAACTAGAAAATCTATCAACAAAACTTGTTAGAATAATATCGCTTAAAACAGACTCTTCTCAGGATCTATCCTTCCTGCATTAACTTAAATGTCATATACCTGTTTGGGAATCCCTTTTGTGCAGCTTTCTTGTTTAAACAAAATAATATATCTATATGGGCGGTAAAATAACAGTCAAGGGTATTGCCTCTCTTGACGACTCCATTTCTGAATCATCCATAAATGATGCAGGTCTTCTTTCGGGATTATGTACTGGAGGAAGAGTTACCACAGGTCCATCAGGTCTTGAACTTGATCCTAGAGAACTTTCTGAAATGATTTGTGCCCATGGCATCACGGAAGAAGGTGCTGGCAATTGATTGGGAGAGTTATTTTGCTGGACTTCTCTTGGGATCATATTCCCGTCTACAGATATGGTAATCTCGTCGTAGTCGACAAGAAACTGTTGACTAGTTCGGCGAGTGAAATTATACTGAGCCTGGGCACACGGAAACAACATGGGGACAGACAACAACAACCAGCGAGTTATTCTAACGTTTGAAACTTTGGAGCAAATCGGCCTATGATGTTACCATTAAAAAAGACCTCTTTAGTAGATCCAGTTTTGCACAGTACAGTGATTTCTTTTCGTTTTAAAAAAGAACTGAAATTGTTCTGAATGAAAGGGCTAATATTACTTACGTACCAAGAAATGTCGTATCATGGTGAAAGCAATAAACAGAAACAGTGCACCACCTAGTGAAGATCCAGCAATTAACCAAACTTTTTTGTACATTCAGATTCCCCATCTTTACAGTTGTCACTGAAGCTCTTGAGGCTGCGCAGCAATTGTAGGAGAAAGCCAGCTATTCCAATGAAGGAGACCCAGGCGATGGCACCTTTAATGGTCCGTATACCGCAACAGGGTTTCATACCTCACGAGAAAAAGGACAAAAGCACAAAAAAAATCACTCGGTTGAAACTGGTAACAGAAGATCACCTTGGTGTTCTAGCCAGTAAAAAAGCATGAAAGAGTGCAATGATTATTCAAAAACAGTCGCCAAAGAATTCATTTCCTCATTATTCTACAAAGTTACACCGCAAATGCATATAAACATTTCCATAACATGACGTCACAATAATTAACAGTAGTTAGAGACTCCAAAATAGCCATTAGATTGGGAATTATCGTAATTCTCATACTGTACAGCCATACTTGCATTTTGATTCAATTGCAGTGTCAAAGATAATAGCAAAAGAGACTGCGAAACATTGTAAAATACTAAAACATATTTTTAGTCTAACTGGAATTAAAACTGCACTTAACTACGCAATAGACCTATCAGGTAGCAACCACGAGTCCTGTATTCAGCGATTTGTGTAAAGGCCAATACAGAAAAAAATTATGTTCACTTGTTTTGATGAGCTTTGATTATACTTTCAAATAATCGCTAAATCATAGAACTGAAGTATTTGAATTTATTTATTTAGTTATTTATTTATTTATTACAGATTCACTCCACTGCATTATAAGCAAAAAATGAAATGAAATAAACTAACACTACTATAAGAAAAAAGAAAAAAAAAAGTTGTGGAGAACGAGACAACCAAAAGCACCAATGCGCCATACTAGGGATGCCCCCACTGATTAACATATAAGAAAAATATATACAAATAGAAATATAAATGTTCTAGTTATCCTTAATAAAGCTTAAAACATTTCTTTTAAAAAGTTGCAATACTGTTTGATACTCTAATATGATTGGGTAAACCATTCCATTCATCTACAACACGGTTAAAAAAACTATATTTAAAACCATCAGTTCTACTAAAATTTGGAACAAAGTCCTGTGTGTCATTTTTCCCTCAAGTTATAACCTATATTTCTGTCCTTACAAAATGTCAATGATGGATTCAAGAATTGTCATTGTTATCAGCCAATGGGCAGTGCAACTTACGGCATACGATTTGAGGAGAAAGACAATTGGCGACCAGGTTGGAGTATAAATCAAACATAATCGAGATTCTCCAAAGAACTCTGAGACAATGCCACAGTGTTGCAGTCTAATACTAATAACGCATACTCTAACTGACTCAAGACTTAGGAAGCCCTTACAAGACAAATATCTCCATCAAACATTCCTTTCTGTCCTGAATCAGAGATAGCGAGGTCATTCAATAATTGAATACCAGAATCTAGCAAGTTAAAACAAAATAGAATAACCAGGCGACATGAATTTCATTGTTAGCTCATGGATGACGTAGTCATGCCATGGGTTTTGGAAGCACGACGAATGGCGCTCGATCACTCGCTCACTCACTCACTCACTCGATTCTCATTAATTTATTCATTAAGTCGGATTAAACACTTTACTTTTACCTACCATCATTTCCTAGCCTTAAAAACATCCTTGCCTTTTATGCATATGTTTGGCATATTCTAGAGGGTACACTTCATAGAGTAGCCAGCCTAGCCGAAGAATGGTAATATTCTAAAGAACACTGACATTATCATCAGCAAGAAATGGACTTGGAGTTGTTAAAAGGACGTTGAAATAATTCAGCGGGGATCATTGTTGTATATTTGGACGAACTGTACACGTTTGTTCCCGACTTTATTTAATGGAGAAGATGCGATCGACAGGAATGTGAGAGAGCTATCGCAGCCTGATGATGGGATTTCGCTCAGCGAAAAGCGAATAGGCCAAAGAGCCTTAGCTGCCGAAAAACGGCCCTCGAATTGTTAACACGACGTTCTGTTGGGTTCTACCGATTGCTTCGTGAGCATGGACAATTTGCTTGAATTCTGTAAAAAGGTGATCTTTGCCCAGTAGGCTGTTTGTCGATGATTCCATTTATCAGTGCCATTAATGTAATTTCTACCGGGAAATGCTGCGCTGGAATAAACAAGTTTCTAGAATACTCAAGTACAGAAGGGCAATCGGATACCTCGACTACGTTAAATTACTTAGCTAGGTCAGAGCCTTGAGCTCAGTCTGTTTTATTATTAAAATAATGTTTAGCTATATAGTGTTTAGCAAAAGCGCGTTCTAAAGCAGTTTAATTTAGCCATTATAAACGCCTGCATTCTGTATTTAATAGCTCGTAGTACATATACTAACCGTTACGTACTCTTTGTGATCAGCATATGGATACATTTATAAGTAAAGCACTTATAGGAAACCCTCGAGGTCCAGTAAAATAATTGTTTAAAACCACGATTTAAATAAAACTCGGCCTTATGTAAAACCTAGCTATTTTATAAGGAAGTACACTTCAATCGTTCGGAAAGTGTTTGACAGAAACATGTGAAAGTAAATTATTTTACAACTAAAGAGCGTTAAATTAATAAGTTTAAAGTGATCTTTGCGTTAAACAGAAGTGCTACGCTGATAACAAGTTTCTAGAATATTCAGGTGAACATGCATGCAATCGGATACTTCGACTGTGTCGGGTTTGAATTCTTAAAGTCAATTAACAGATACAGCTTCGGGCAAGGAAGGGAAACTCCCTAGTCGCTGGTGGAAAGTGAGAGTGCTGAGATGCCAAAATATTACCGAAGAAATGCTGACGAAATGCTTAACACCATATGCTAAAAGCAGATGCCAAAAAGCAAATGCGAAACACTCTATGCCAAAAAAAACCTGCCAAAAATCAAATGCTAAAGAAATGTAAACATGATCTATCAAGTATATCAACACACAGAAAGTCATGAAATATGAAAAAAAACGAAGGAGATAAGTAAATTTTTTACAGTGCCCAAGCAGTTTAAAACACCTGGGCGCATCAGAATTTATGCTAATAAGTGCAGACTTCATTCCCCAGTTAGTATTAAATACTGTTTATCCCACAGAGTAAAACTAAGATAGGCCACCTTTGCAAACCATATTCAGAGCGTTAACAGTCAATTGAAGCGTAAAACAAGTTCGAAAGTAGTCTCCTTTAGAGACCGTAAAACTTGAAGGAGCAAATTAATTAACACGATTGAAGTAAACAGAGTAACGTTGTTCGCATCGGTCGGAAAGATCTGATTAAGAAAGTAAAATGCTGAGACAGGAAATGTATCGTAATCTTACCTTTTTTGTTTCAGCAGCCTGCCGTAAACCGCACCGCAGCAAACGTTACATAAGCACACTCAAAAGTGAAATAGTGATGTAGTAAAAATTTAACTTCTTAGAGAAAATTCAAGAAGAGGCCATAAACAAAGGGCCTCTTTGATTACACCTCCGTAATGTTTCTTTTTTAGGCACTTAAGGAAGTAAAATGTTAATTGCAATATAAGGTCAAGTTTTCGAAAGTGAACGCACTCGCAATTGACAAATAACGTTTATAGATCTTGAATGCTACCTACCTTTAGATTTGATTTAATAGAGTACAGCGTAAAATTGGTAGCAAGTGTCCCCCAAACTCGCGGCACTGTTTCCAAAAACTGTGTAGCAGATAGAGAAGACGAACAGAGTAGAATGGTGCCAGCATGCAAGGAGTAAAACAATAAATTGATTAAGAAACCGCAACTGCTTAATTTATCGCCCTCTTGCGTCACGTTTATGCCACATGACTTAATATCTGAATGAAGCACTTGTACACTTCAGGGGCCGACCACTTGACTTTTGAGGGGTGTGGGGGGGGGGGGGGCGGTATGGTTGATTTCAGAGAAAATATCCTACAGACTGCAGTTCTGGCAGCAAAACACCTGGGGTAAAAAATAAACCTACACTGACTTTGAGCAAAAAAAAATCCTACCAAGGTCATTTCGTGCCAATGCATTGAGATTCGTGTGGCACCTTAATGTACAATTTGTAATTCAAAATATAAGACACTGACTTGGACTCAACATTTTCATGCTATGTGTGGTGTATATATGTAGTAGCTAAAATCCATTCTCAAGTTAAATCCGAATATTATTTTTGTCTTGGTAAAACAGTAGATTTTGGATGTCGTCGTAAAAACTTTTTATATAAAACGACGACTAACCGTCATCACTAATCAGTGCTTAACCCTAATCACTTTTTAAGGGCTTCCTTAACGTGACTAGATCATAACTTGACTCATGACTCATTGACCCATTTGACTTATAAGACAAGCATTTCTCGTGAGTTGGCAAAAAATGAGAAATATGTCCTAAAATAAAAAACAACGTTATGGTCAGAGAAGAGTTTTGAGTTTTGTCTTTTGCTTATTCTTTAGTATGATTTTATGGCCAAACTGATACAAGGTCACGAGTACTTATTACACACCGTGAACATTTTGAACGACACCATTAAAGAGCCCACATCAAGTTTGTCATAATTTCGATACATGTTTGTGTCCCCCATTCTCAGTCCTTTACATAAAAACATTAATTAGGCATAGCTAATCAGTAACCTTTGAAACCTTTATTTATTTTTAAGTTTGCGAAATTTATATTAGAGTAAAACGTTTGGCCTTTATTTCGGCCTTGAAGCATATAATTAAAGCTTGGAAAACCCCTTATACAAAAAAATTTATCCAAGCAAAGGAGTGGACGTTCCCGCCATCTCAAAAACCAAAACTAGCAGTAGAAAGTAGTTGGTAAGGAATAAGAAATTCTTCTAACTTTCTTTGTTGAAGCGAAGGAAGAGGTTTCATACCTCTCTCGCTCTCTCTTGGCTTATAAGAAACTACATCAGGCTATTTTCCGGATGGCAGAAACGCCCCTCACAGGAAAGGGAAATGCAATATTACTAATTAATAAGGGAAGTGTACATCTTCCCCTTAGTATTAATCAGTTCACATTCAACCTATATCCATGTAGTCCTTTTAGAATTAAACTTCCTTTTTTTACTATTAGCTCATTTCTATTTTACGCAACTACTTTTTGGAAGGTTCCTTCAATTTCAAGATAAATTTGCACTTGGCAGAAATAATGACTCAAAATATCATGACAGATCATATTTGACTAATATAATTTCATATTTTCGGGGTACTTATCCCATAAAGAAGAGATAGACTACAAGTTCACTGAAGGCGGCACGTAATGGATAAACCATTCAGCACAATTAGGAGTTTGAAAAAAGGTTACTGAAAACATGAATTCATGAACACGAGTCACCAAAACGAATCTCAGGGATGTTAAGGCGTCGGTCAGCGACGGTCGTCAAGGGACAGGTAAATATGGAAACTGAAAATTTGTGGATGAAGCGTTTAGAGAGATTCAAGACAAAACTAAAACGCAAACATTGCGTTTTTTAATTCAGTTTTTTGTCTATAGCCGCTATTTATCACGGCGAATCTGCAAGTATAGTTGTGCTTAATTTTTGTCTCGTTTACCAACAAAGTTTACGTTAAGTAACTTCAGACAAGTTTGACAAAAACAGAATTAGAGAGTGATAATTTTTTCATATCAACCATCCCACTCCCGTTACATATAAGGGAGCATAACTTTCTTATTATTGGGCTGCCTGTGGCACCCCAATTATGGAATGGGCTTTTTCCGTCGAAAACAGACAAAATGGTGGACGGCTCAACCAGAGGGCACTGCGTGTTCCACTCGGGTCATTTCAGGACGTCTTGCGAAAAGATTTGGAAGTCGATTTGGAACGAACACAGAATTATTGCGTCGAGTTATTCGCCCTATATCTACGCCGAATGATCGTCGAAATACAGTTTTCTACGATGTTATTAGCCTGTCCGGGAGCAGCAGAAACAATGCCCTCCCACGGTCCCACGGGAAAACTTCAACTTGTTGCAATTCTCTCCCTGTATGTAAAAGGTCTTTCCTCACAAGAAAAGAATATCCTGTTTGTAGATCGCCCCCTCAAATAGAAACATATTCACTTGGATAGTTAAAAGGGCTTTAAATGCAATCTCCGAAATAAAACTGAAACTTAATTTGCTATGCGAGTTTTAAAAAACAGAAAATTACTGTTATTTACCATCAAGAGAAGATCAAAATTGACTCTCAGTGTCACGTTTTATAAGTGTAGAACGACAATAATTTTGGGAATTTCCGGTTAAATAAATAAAAATAATAAAATAAAGACTTCATGAATGTGTCAAATGCCTAGCTTACACTGGGTGTAAACTAATTGTGGACACCTAAGTAACTAACTACCTAAAAAAGAAAATCAAACAACTAAAATAAACAAAGTCGGAAATCCTGTCCACCCCATTAATTGTTCTAAGAGTTGCACAAGTGACAGTTCTTACAGGTGTCAGTTCTAATGTGGTTCTTTGTCCACTTAATATCACCCGTTACAGAACTCTTAATATATGGATACTAAATTTGGACCATATTACAGGGCCGATATTTATAATACCGTGTTTCCCACAGGTGGTAGTGTTTATTCTTGGAATCATAAAATTGCCTGAATTTCTCAGGTTAAAACTTCGGTTGCTTAAATTAAATTATTATTAATTCAAAATATTTCCCAGATTCTGATTGGCTAAAAGCACACGTTTAATTCACCATAACCAGTTACTGATGACCAAATTTGGAAGAAATTTGACTTTAACGAGGAAATGACGTCAAAAATGCAGCGTTTTCGCAGGTTAAGGCACCGTTAACCGAGAAGACCTGGGGACGAGGTTGAGTTGTTTTGGTTGTGAACTTGAAAAAATGGTGGACATTTCACTCGTTTCAAAAGTAAGAAGTAGGCGAAAAAATAGCTAAAAACATGGCAAGAACAGCAAGAAGACAACTCGAAGGGCGACATCTGCTATTTGGAGAATATTTGCGGAGCTGGACAAACCTAAACGTACACTATCGAAGATAAGTGAACATCGATGGATCGATGGAGGTAAGCATGTTTTAGCTATGTTTTTAAACTAGGAATTATTTTGAATGAATAATAAAACGGTTATTGAATTCGTCTTTCGTATCATATGAAGAATTATGGAGATCTCGGAGGGTGTTATCCGCCTCGGCCTACGGCCTCGACGGATAACACCCTCCTTGATCTCCATAATTCTTCATAAGATACTCAGCCTCAGTCATTAACTGTTAAATATCGGATATATAACTAGGGCATAAATTATACTTAACTTTGTACTTTATTATTGCTATTTCCTTCAGCCTATGGTTTAGCAGTGAGGAGAGTTTAGCCCTTACAAGAAGTTCCTTGTATGCACTACTTTTATCACAATAGACTGATCTACGGGGTGTTTCAAAAGTTCGTTGCGATTTTTTATTCGCTTAAATTTCACTAATTATTAACAAAAAAACCTTTTGTAAAACTTAGTATGTTATTCATTATTCATTTAACATTGAATAAATAAAATATTAGTAAACAGAATGTCTTCTTGTATGTTTTCTGACATTTTCTAAGAGGTGAATGCGAGCGAGCTCCCAAAGGGTGTCCAAAGTCACATTCTTCCAGGCGAAGCGTAGTCACTGTCTTAGCTCGTCCAGTGTTTTGGGGGCTGGATCTTTGTATGTTGTCTCGTCTACGATAATCCAGATGGTGTCTAGGGGGTTCAAATCACGTGAGTTTGCCGGCGGGTCCTCCCTTGGTATAAAGTTGGCAAATCCTTCTGACACCATGATTACATGAAGTGTGCCCCACCTTTTTCTCTTCAAGGCTTTCCAACTTTTTTTTGTAAATTTTCCCCATACCGTTGTGCTCGAAACTTTGATCGATAATGTGAAGTTGAAATTTTTTTACCTTTCTGTTTTGTGGAATTATTACACATATACTTACAGCTTTTTCGATAATATTTCTCACACAGTTTGTGAAAAAACGGCCATCCACTCCTTGGTTCATCTTCTAAGGTCTTTACTTTTGACCACTTGTTCGGTCATCGTTCAGACTTCTTCAACAATTTGGCATTTGTTTTGGACTGAATGGCCAGAAAACCCAAAAATTTAGATGCCTGAGCTCTAGCACAAACAGTGCAAGCCATCATTCCTGATCATTTTCATGAAGGAGTAGAGAAAATAAAATAAAACGTTAAAAATACCAAAACAGAAAACCTACAAAATGGGCAGAAAAGTATATGGGGGAACTCGCGTGCGTGTACAGTTGGGGCAAAAATTAAAAAAAAATTATAATTTCTTCAAACTTTAGTCTGAAATTGCTTTGAACGGTTATTTAGATAAATTTCTTACCTGAAACATTTTACATTTGCCTAAAGAAGCATTAAATGCTTTGCGCAAAATACCATTTACAATCGGAAAGAACTTTTGAAACACCCTGTATGCGCTCTTTCTTGGAGTCTCTCAATCTTCGGGCTATCAGATTTTCTACAAAAGTGCCATACCGTCTGACGATAAATTAATTGTGGAAAATAAAAGATTTGTCAATGCGGGATAGGCTGTTTATCGAGTTACGAGCTTGAGTTGGGTTAGAGTTACGTTTGAGTTGAGTGTGAGTTAAGATTGAGTTAATTATGAGTTACCAAAAAAATGCCCTTTTTGCACAGAAATGTTTTTCACCGTTTATTTATTTATTTATTCATTAATTTATTAATCTTTATTATTGCTTTTTTATGACTTGTGCGGGTAGGTACACTCCTGCATTGAGAAACGATACTCTTCATGGGCACACGGCAATGGAGAGCACTCTTCACATATATGTTCTATGGATATAAGATGATCTTTTATAGAAAAGCAATATACTGAAACATAAAACTTCTTTGTCAGTCGCTAGATACCCGGTATTGTCCCTTTTCAACTGATCTCTCTTCCTAGCCGATGACAAAAGAGAATAATTTTATAAGGAGCATTGTGCAAAAATTTGCAAAAAGCGAAGGAAAAAAAGGACCAGTAACTGTTCTCTTAATTCCCACGGTTGTTAATGCATTTGCGACTGACTTTGTAGCATTCCATCGTGCATGTTCTAATCTTGCGGTTTCCAATTGCACTAATTGTCGCTTGGACTCCTGATCCCAGATTTTTCAATGCAAAGTGCTCTCTGTTATTTAAAGTAACATTGTTACTATCAGAATCGGCTTCAAATTCAACGGTTTTTCTGTCATGTTGCATTGCTTAGGATCGAAACACTACTGAGTTTTCCCGATATAGTGTGCTGGTATTTTCATCAAAACGAAGAAGACCTAATGTCCTATGTACTCTTGGACTCCCATAGAAACTCGGCTTTAATTTTCTATCACGCCAGCTTCATTTAATGCTAGGATATCAATTTATCACTGTTTATTTGATACGTTTCAGGCGGTTTGCATAACTTGCTACAGTTAGGTCCCCCTATTTTACCGTAAGATCGACGTAGAGATCGAGCACGTGCGCTCGATTTCAATAATGTTACCTTACGGAAAAAATGGGGCCTTTTTTATAGTCGCAACTCTTTGATCATTCACGCATTTTCTCTGCCAAAGTAAGGTACGATTTATAGCTGTCTAGTTTTTACTAAAATGTTATCGTTAAAGAAATAAAGTAAAGAAGTGGCATTAAGAATTTACGTGACCAGTATAGTCTATTTGATTTTCTTGAATTTGAAGAACGACCTCTACAATCATCGCTCTTGTCTCCATTTGAGACTGTATGGGTATTTTCGCTGAAATCGAAGTCGAGACAATCGCATAGTCATTCCTAAATCCACCAAAAAGTGTGGTGCACGGTCAGCTTACTATATTTATTGGCAATTTTATCAAGTTACTTTATTGCTAATCTGCCTTAAGTATTTCCGTTCGTTTTTTAATACCCAGTCCCCAGTTCGCAGTGCGTATTTTATACTTCTCAATACTGACAGCACAAAAACCAAGATCTCAAAAAAACAAAATAGAGCAAGTCACGGTTTTAAAATATAGAACTATTGTGCACAAAGTCTTTCGGAGATTGACGAAGAGGTTGTTTTGTTAATTCACTTCAGCCTTCTTCAGAATAATTTATTGTTCAAAGAGTGCTTTCTGCAGCAGTCTTGATCTTCTTGGTGAAATCGAGGAACATGATAACAGGAATTAAGCGATTGTAATCATACGTTCTTTTAGTACTGAAATAATGTGCTTATTATTAATAAGCCTGTTCCAGGCGTTCAGAATGTGGTCAAGGATCCTTACTAAAGGCGGAATTCCAAGGCTGCTGGGGAGGGGAGGTGTGGCTGTCTACACCCTTTCCCTTGTAAAATTGAAAAATAATTGTATTTGCGCACTTTACAAGCAAAAATATGTGTAACACTGATAATATTTGCCATCATTTGCATTCTCAAAGTGTAAAAATTAAAAAATAAAATAAAAATGAAAGCTAAAAAAGCTTACTCAAACCCAACTCAATCTTAACTCAAACTTAACTCAAACTCAACTCTAATTCAACTCAGACTCGTAACTCGATCATTATCCTATCTCGTTCATCTAAATGGCTATTACACTTCAGCTGCTCATTAAAGGTGACACCCAATACCTTCATTTCTGGACCACTTTCTACGTATTTGTCATAGACTTTGCTTTTCATTACTTCGTTTGAGTGCCTTTGCCTTAAACTCATCGATTGAAATTTGTCACGATTACATTTATTTTCAACAAATTGAGTTGGTACCAGTTTGATATTTCCCTTCCCTCGTCCGTTAAAGTCCCGTTTCCACATCTCCCATCGTTTCACCACTAACATAAATTTGATGGTAATCTGCGTGCATCTTGATGCTGCTTGTGCACAGCGTTGTAGATCAGGTCGTTCTGGAAAACATTCCATAAGAGTGGTCCAAAATTTGAGCGTGGGGGACAGCCTCTAAACATTGCTTTCCATTCGCTCGAAGTCTCAATTCCAATTCTAACACTATTTGTTCTTTCTAAGAAGTACGACCTTAAGAGACCGATAGCTTAAAGGTTAATCAAAATCGTCACGTTATACTGCTATACTGTCAAGCTTTATTTTGGGAGGCATAGACATTGGGGAAATTAATGTCCCAGTTAAAGTAACACCAATCGCCTCTTGTTTAAAAAGGCTAAGTATATATGTGTCTATCCCATTTAACCGGTTAGGAGTAGCTATACACTCAATCCAGAAAAAAAGCTTAATTGTAATCTACACTTCTCAAAATGTTACGCCACTGCATCGTGCTGTCGGCAGCCCAATGAATCCCCTCTAAGTGGGTCTTGTTCTCCCCTCGTTACTCTAATAGTTTAGACACTTGATCAGCTGTATACATAGTTATTAAGCTCAAGTATAAAGTAGACAAATTTTCAGAACTGTTTATCAGGAAAAAACCTTTTCTGTTCATCAGAAAATCTTTCCCTCTTGGGGTAGTATTGATAATCACAAGTGAATCCGTCTCTAAGGAACCTAAAATGATTCTTTTCACAAAAGTTGACTATACGTTAAGCCATGATTACAACCGTACTTCTTACAGTATAAGTTACACGTCCTGAATAAGCAGGTCCAAATCATCTGCCAAAATTTGGTGGTCTTCCATCCTTTGGGAGGGATTTTGCTCTTTGTTTGGAGTTACCTTTACGCTGACCTTGTGTACCTTGGGCGAATTTACATCATGCCAAAGGTCCACAAAATTATTTTCTCGACACATACCGTCGTCACTGGCCCGCACACAAATGGGACTCTCTTCGTAATCGGCAATGATTTCTTGGATGTCCCGGGAGGTAAAGTGCTCCTCCGGTACACGCACACAACATGACGAGACGCAGCAGCAGCCATCATCCAAGATAAAAGGAGATGGATCCTGTCGAATTCTTTGCACTTTCTTAGCAAGAAGTTGCAACTTCTCAGCCTTAATTGAAAACAAATTGATGGAACTAAACCAATGATGTGGGCATTTCATTCTCCGAAGGGCAATGTGAAGCTCTGTCAGTAATGTTAGAAAGCATATTTCAATGTTTTCGTCTGCCCAGAAACCGACTGGTAATTTTTCCATAGTGTTAAGAAAAATAGTTTTAATGTGGTATGAACCGATTTCAGGAACTACTGGCTGGAGATGGTCCTTTAGGATGATTTTCAATGCCAAGAAACATTTCTTTGCTGTATCTGGTACTAGCTTAGATAGTTCACATTCTGCCACAGAGAAAGAGAATCTCCAGCTTTTGTTCTCCTTGTCGCTTGGTGCCGACTTTGCTACCACATGACAGCCAAGTGACATAATCCTCTGCGCATCAGCCATACTAGGCCAGTAGCGTGGTCGAGAAGGCCAGTCACTATTGGTTGGCCACTCAGGGCAGTAGAAACAAAATGTGACGTCCAACTCAAAACCAGCAGGCACGCTAATCTTCAATGCTGGCCCCTTGGATTCGACATGTATTTTTGGCGCCAAAACATACCATGGTTTCTTAGGAAAATTGAGAAGAGGGGTGCTTTTCACAGAATCTTCGACTTCATTTATGACAAGCCTTGGGCTGGTCCAAATCGTTTTGTGCATAGGAGTAAGGCGAAATAGCTTAGTGTATCCAATAACCTTGACGCCATCGATAAAAAGGGGTGCCAAATGTATGTCCCCTTGACCTGAAAAACAAGCTCTTACTGCCATGGGGCAAATCATGACGTCAAGATCAGTGTGAAGAGAACCAAGACTGAAACCAGCGCAGCAGCTATTACCTAACAGCATCCGTGGGATTCCGTATCTCTCAACCGTACTTCCTGAAAAGATAAGCTTCATTTGCATTCCTGCTGCCTTTTCCAGCTGAACCTTGATATCATTCAGATAACATTGAGCTCTTTCTTTCAAGTGACGAAGTTCCTCTTCTGTCGGGATATTTTGTTCAACGCACAAAAGTATTTCTTCAAGCGATTTGGAACTTGTTCCGGTAAATATTAACTTTCTGTGACCACAAGAGACTGGGAAATAGATAGGCTGAAAGGGAAGAGCAAAACGCAGTGGCGTAGTGGTTAAACAAAGGCAGCATAAATAGAAACCGTTTCGTGCATAACACTGTACGTTATAAAAACCCTTCGCACCGATTGCTCTAAAAGATGTTGGATTAGTGGCTTCCCACTAATAAAGGAACATTATGAGTGATAAAGCGCGCTGCTATTGTTTTCCTTCTTACTTGTCACTTATCATCCACAAGCTGATTTTACACTACTTAGCAGTAAACAATCTTAAATAACTTTGAATGTCTATAAAAAGCCTTCGGAGCCTGAATCAGTACTACTTTTAGCATTTATCTCCAACTAGTACCTGTGCCCTTGTACAACGTGAGCTCACCTTTTTGGTTTGACAAACAAAACCACGTGACCTAAGTCGTTACTGCGAAACACAGAAAACCAAAACATGGATCGAAATCCACCAATCATAAACCACAAACCACGAACTTTTGAACTCGTTGAAGACAATTTCTGTTTCCTGAGAGGTCTGCTAAGATGATTGTCAGGACTGAAGAACGGAAGCACTATCTGGCTTTTGAACTTCAGAGTTCACGTGTTTTTGTGTGCTGTAACCGACAGGCGTATCTTTGAATTAGCGAAGTACCTGTTTCAGTAGTATTGCAACTGCAGTTGAATCTAAGTACAAATTTAGCTCATACCATTTTTCGTCCTAACATCCTTAAGGTGATCAACAGAAGGACTACAACACCTAGGCCTACTACAAAAGCGATACAGATTGAATCATCCTTTGCACAGCCTGTACCGAATCTGAAGATCTCGGCAACCAGTCTAACCAAGGAAACAGCGAAGAAAAATGCGATAAAAAATGCGACAGCACCCTTTATTGTTTTAACAGCACCACAGCATACTTTCATGATCGCTGGAAAGAGGGGGAAAAAAGAAAAATATATTAGCCAGTACTAATAATAACATTGATAATTAAAGAAATTCTTCTTAATTGATTGTCTTAGCCGACCCGCCTTGTTTAGCAAGACATGCAGATAGACAAAGAATAATCTCTAGTCATGTAATTTTATTCACACTAACACTGCAAATTGTGCTTGCCTTGAGTACATATGCCTGTCAGTGGCCTATCTGGCGGGTATACTGCCAGGGGGTACTGCCATACATGAAATCAGTTTATAGGTATGTGCCGCTGTTAACCCTTTTCACTGCCAGGGTGTTTGATGGAGTTTTGTAAGGTGACTCTACCTTTTGAGTCTATGGACGAAAACCTATGATGTGACCATTCAAATGAAAGATCTCTGCCTGTACTTTCACATGATGCTATTTGTTTGTCAAAATTTTAGAAATTTGGTCGAAATTTGCCTTTGGCCACATTTGGCAGTGAAAGGGTTAAGGGTCTGGTTTTTCAACCTACTCTGGGTAGGGTATAGAATCAGAGAGGTTGTGTCTAAAAAAAAAAGGATGTCATTTTTCGAAAAACTCCGTGGTCAATGGCTTGAAGATTTTACTCTAGGCTAGGGGAACCGGAAATCGGAAAATCTGAATTTACCTGCAATTAATTCAGTTAAATAGCAAAGAAAGTGTTCACCCCAGTATGAAATTTCCTGAAAATAGCTACTCTAGGATGCGGAGAGATGTTGGGGGCTTAGTCTAGTTTAGGGTAGCAAAATTCAGCCGAACTTACTAGGTCAGGTCTAGAGTAAAGGTTCCGGGGTCCCAGTGGCATATCCCTACCCGACCATTCTTAAATTACCCCCGGGGTACACTGTAGCTGGGCGTCATTGTTGAGCTTTTATACCTTCCACTGCAGACCTAGATTGGTCCATATGAAAATCTAAGCGGCATCAGCTGTTCAAAGCATTAGCTGTTTATACTGGTTTATAGCACTTTGCAAATGTTCATTCGTTCTTCTACTGCATTTCAACTGATTCTTCGCTGTGGGTAGACCGAAAGCGAAATTCTACAATATATCCAAAAATACTACGATAAAGGTTTTGTTCTTTATGACCTATGTCAACAGCAGGGCTGGTACTGAAAGCCTACAAGACTTTTCTTAGTCACCTACAGTTACATTTTCTAATGTTTTCCATGACTGCAGAGATGGATTGCGAAGAGTACAAATTAGTAGCCGTAAGTTTTTAGGCACAGACACTTCCTATCCCCTTACCCAAAAAGGACAAATCTCGAAAAAGGGGACTATGAACACCCTATAGCTAAAGTCAGTTACAATAAACGCGAGTACATACCTCCTAAATACACTCCGTACAGGTACAGACAACAATGTCTCGTGACTATCAGCAGATTTTTGGTCATATGACTATAAACATAACACCCTAAAATTCTCAAAATACTCAGTACGGTCTGGATCTAGCTAGCGATAGGCTAGGTTACGTTTGATCATCATCTATAAAGTAACTTTGAAACTACAGAGGCCACCCGAAACTTTGAAGCTAAGACTGTGGTGTTGATTATAACATTTTGGTCTTCCACTCACTTCCTTGATCATTTAGGCAAGATCACACATGACGCAAGTGAATGCTCGTATAGCCGGGGATTCCCCTTTTGCTAGCAGAGAAGACCAGATGTTTCCGGCATGTGATAAAACATGAAATGGACTGGAGTGGTAACTGCCAACCTTTGACATTGCTAAGTATTTTCCTTAGTCACCTCCAGTTACAGTTTCCAATGTTTCCCATGACTGCAGAGATGGATTGCGAAGAGTACAAATTAGTAGCCGTAAGTTTTTAGGCACAGACACTTCCTATCCCCTTACCCAAAAAGGACAAATCTCGAAAAAGGGGACTATGAACACCCTATAGCTAAAGTCAGTTCCACTCACTTCCTTTATCATTTAGGCAAGATCACACATGACGCAACTGAATGCTCGTATAGCCGGGGATTCCCCTTTTGCTAGGAGAGAAGACCAGATGTTTCCGGCATGTGATAAAACATGAAATGGACTGGAGTGGTAACTGCCGACCTTTGATATTGCTAAGTATTCGCAGCAAAATATCAAATGTGAATTTTAAGACCGACACTTGAAATGTGTTTTGCAACGGAACCAGTGGGGCTACAGAAAGGGTCTATCATCTGAATCATTGTTATTATACCTTACAGCGATGTGGAAGCTATCCATAAGACGATGGCAAAGTAATTGGAGCAATCTTTATTGATTTCAGAAAAGCCTTTCATTCCGTAGACCATAACATCCTAGGCTATGAGTTGCAAGCCTGCGGCATAACTGGTAGCCTTTGGGATTGGTTACTAAGGTCCTGCTAAGACACCGCTCCACTCATGTGCCGAACCTAATTGATGAAAGTACGACAAAAGAGCGGCGTCTGAATCAATTTCTTTTTTTTGGTACGGCAGTTTTAGCTAGGTGTGGCAAAGGTGTTTTGTGCGGCAAAAGTTCGACAGAGTCTGCCGGTTATAAGATGCATCCCGAAATCACAACAGAGTTAGAGCTATCAAGCAAACTTTTGTTGAAAAAATGCTGCGCTTTATAAGCGAAAAAATGCGGTATATATAGACTATATACCTCATGGAACTTTCTCCATATCAGTGTCGGGAAGCTGTTCTCTTGCTACTTTTGCCGAAATTCGAGGGCAACCAACAAGAATATAGTTCAAAACCACTTAAACATAACATTGTTGAATGTATTTTAGTATTTAAACGGTAGATATAGGCATATTTTTATCCCAGAGAATTTTTCATCTGTTCGGATTTCCTAGCTGAAAGTCCAGTATAGTGATTCGAAAATTACAGGGATCAAAACTTACCTTTTCGGAAATTTCAGCCAGAAAAAGGTTCCCGAAAATTCTAGGTGACCTTTTTAGGGTAAAAATCCGTTAAAAATGGGCAATTATACCATTTTTTAGATGTTCGAAAATCCTCGGAAAGACTGGCAAGCAAGAAATTATACAACAAATGTTCCGAAATTCTAGATCTTAAATCGTCTCGCAAACAGATATTTTCCGAAAATTGACGCTGGGTGCCCCTAGAGATTGAACGATTTGATCTAAGAGCGGCTAAATTAATACATAGCCTCCCCAAGAATATTATGAATTGTGAAAAATAACAGCGTGTTCACTGGCAAAGTTTTGGGTATATTCAGTTATAAACAAAGATTAGCTATTGAGATGTCAGGCAAAACACATGCTAAATAGTTTGTCTCAACATGTAATTAATAAATTACGGACTCAAGACGCAAATTAAAGTTAATGGAAGTACCTAGAAAAAAAAACAGAATTAGCTAGTACCAGGTAGAGACAGTCTTTTATTTAGGGGTCCAGTTGTCTGGAACTGTTTAGATACGACAACCTGAGAATGTGACAACATTGATACATTCAAAAGAGTTCTTAAAACATCTACCAACAAAGCAGCACTCATTTATTAGAGAAACCTGCATGAACTGCAATAAGGATCTTGATAACTTTGTATATGTTTAATTTTTTAATTTCGTTTTATTTTTTATATATATTAAGTCTTAACTGCTAGCTTGTAATTTCAAATTTTACCTTCTTAAGCTTGTATATAGTTGTATGTAGTTATATAGTTGTATATATATATATAGTTCAGTTTACAATGTATCTTTTATCTATCAATTAATCTATCTATTTATTTATTTATTTGTTATTTATTTGTTTTTTATTTGATTATTAGGCAGCTCCACATCAGCTATAATTAGTTGCCTGTATTTTATAACCTGCAATATCAAATAAATTATATATATATGTATGTATGTATGTAAAACATGGACTGGAGTGATAAAACATCTGAATTTGCGAGGTGCTGAGTGATAAACGGAAAAGAAATATTTTGAAAACAGACCTGGAACGAAAAAAAAAATTCTTGCATAACAGTATTAGTTACATGTAATAGTCTTACACCAAAAAATTCGATAACGATGGTAGACGTGGCATGCCTTAATTCTGACAGATCTACCGGTCAGTGAACCTCTATATCACGACTGAAGTCCTCGGTATAACGAACGGTATTCTTCAACCCAAAATATGAAGTCAGTAATTATGTTTATAGTGTTTATAGCGGAGCGTCCGCGAAGCAGAGCCCCCATAGCTACTGAAAATAGAAACATATAAATTAGCCTCCCACGCAGGCGTTTTTATGGGAGCTCGTGTTTCGTTTTGAGGAAGAACGAAATACGACAGGGGCACCCAACGACAATTTTCGGAAAATATCTGTTCGGAAGACGATTTGCGATCTGCAATTTTCGGAACATTTGTTGTAAAATTTCGTGCTTGCCTGCCTCTCCTAGGATTTTCGAACATCTAAAAAATGGTATAATTGCCCATTTTTAACGGATTTTTACCCTTAAAAGGTCACCTAGAATTTTCGGGAGCCTTTTTTCTGGCTGAAATTTTCGGAAAGGTAGGTTTTGATCCCTATAATTTTCGGATCACTAGACTTTCAGCTAGGAAAAACAGATGGAAAATTTCTAGGGAAAATTTCTAGGGAAAATTTCTAGGGAATAAAAATATGCCTATATCTACCGTTTAAATACTAAAATACGTTTAACAATGCTATGTTTAAGTGGTTTTGAACTATAGTCTCGTTGGGTGCCCCTGATACGAGGGAGAAAAATCGGAGTACTGAACACCTTTTATTCTGCATGACGTTTGAAGTTAACTTTTTAGATGTTGCTAATGGGGTAAAGCTGCGGTCAGTAGAAACCAGCTAAAAAACCGCTTCTCAGCAAGTAGCGAAGACAAACGCAGGTATGTCAGTTGTCACGGCAAGCCCGTCGCAAACAATGGGTTTAAACATTACCGCTACAAGAAAAAGTGAAAAATGACAAATTCAGCCTTTTAAGTCCTAACTAGAAAACCAAGAAGAAAATCTCCACTGGAAATTCTAACCAGAAAGTTAGTTCAACTCTCCGTGCCGTGGCCAAAACTCACATCACACGCAAAAACTCGTGGCATTCGGGCACTGTTTCTGGATAACGACGGGCTGTCCGTTACAGCGGGATGCTCGCAAGGCGAGAATCGACTGTAGATAGAAGAAGTCCTGTTTTTCCAGATGGAATGATCTAGATCGAAATTTGTGTTCCATTTCTTCTTGTTACAAGTTTTAAACCCTCAAGGCCTTTTTTTCCAGGAAATGAGACTGATTTTTGTTATCTCTGAAAAAAGCGCGGTTATCCCCAGTTTTCTTTTTGGATTTCAATAGCCCCTGATATGATCTACTTGTCTCACACAGTCATTATCTGGGAAAAAAATACTTCCCATTAGTGGGTACCGTCCTTAATGAGGTCCCAGGGCGAAATTTACCAGTTCTGTATTACGCATACCAAACTGTGAACCGACTGGTTTCCCCATGTAAATAGTAAACAACCAATCGTACCGATAATCGAGCGACTGGAGGTAGGCTACACCCGCATGCGAGATGGATCGAGAGGACAGAGTATACCGCAAAGCGCGAGAGATAAGCTTACAGCGCCGGACGAGGGGAAGAGAAAACATAGTAAAGTGAAGTTGTTAAATTAGCGATTGAATTCTTCTAGTGTGGTTGCGTTCTTATTTCTCGTGACAGATCAGTTTTATAAACCATTGATGTTACAGGGGAAAATTTGATGCTGATCACTCTTAGGGACCATGTCACGAAGATATTGCTGTTTTCGGTCAATTCTTTACTGAAATCATTACTTAGTGTCTCTACCCAGACACAAAACGCTCCTGTAAAGTTACAAAGAAGAAACCATACAAATTACCAAAATGGTTGTTTTGGCGATTTCTGGAGGCATAGCTTTCAAACTCGAAAACGTTGGCCCAATTTTAAGTGTCAACCCAAGTCCATCCTTACCATCTATTGCAATTTACGACGGGAAATAGTTTCAATGCCTGATTATAGTCTTAAATAACAAAACTGGACCATTATTTTTGGAATTTAAGACACGTGTTAGCTTTAAAAAAGGATAGCAAATTGCGTGACATAGCCCCTTTAAAGGGTTAACCGGATCAACCAGTCAAAATCCTTTCACTTGTCATATCTTCATGCTTATCCAATTTTCGCCGCCTTCTTTCGTGAGGAAGAGAAAAGAAAAACTAGATGTTGAAAAAGGAAGTCTTGTGAAAATTTAGGTTTCTGGGGAAAACGCCCACCTCTGCCCCTCCTTAATCCAAAATTGGATAGGAGGGTAGTTTCCCAGAAACCTACCCTACGAGCGGAGGCTACATTATCGCGTTGGTCCAAAATCAAACCAGCTAACAATTTTGCAATTTGAGGAGAGCTCCAACATAAGAAACTCAGCAATAACTAGGTTGAGCAAACTGATCGTTCAACTTTCTTTGTCCCTTGAAAGTGCAAGTCTCTTCAATGCGTGTACCTTAGTGCCAACCGTTTTTCGATGGCATGGGAAAATGGAATTCACATTCCATTTCCATTTTCGTTTTTCGTTTTCGTATGACATTGAAAAACAGATATGAATTTCGTTTTTCGTTTTCACATCACTTTGAAAAACGCATTTGAACTTCGTTTTTCGTTTTTGTTTTCGCATCCTTGACTTTGAAAAAGGGATATGAATTTCTTTTTTCGTTTTCACATCACTTTGAAAAACGGATTTGAATTTCGTTTTTGTATGGCTTGTTATTTGAAAAACAGATTTGAATTTCGTTTGTCATTGGAAGTCCCGGCAAACCCCCTCGCGGTTGACAGGGGAATTCACTTTTTATGCAAAGGAAAGCAACTGAATTTGGCCCCGGGGCCAAAGTGAGTGGTGAACTCCCCCGCCCCCATGATATTCCCCACACACACTGTACTCCTTTTTTAACAAGGGATGACAAATAATATGATGATAGCTGCGAAAAAAACACGTTGATTTCGGAGCAGCTATCGCAACACTTGTATACCCTCGATGGAAAAGGAAAATGAGGAATATTTGAAGACTTTACAACTTGAAGTCACAAAATGTGAGATAAAAAAAATTACAAATCAAGTTTTACAGTCTTCTGGAGTTTTTGTAGAATGACTCAATTATTACAAGTGTCTTTCTTGTCGTCATTTAAACGATACAACTACATCATAAGTACATAACAAGACTCTAACAAGCCATACAAAACCCGTTTTTCAAAGTGATACGAAAATAAAAAAAGAAAAACAAAATTCATATCCGGTTTTCAAAGTAATGCGAAAACGAAAAACAAAAAGCAAAATTCAAATCTGTTTTTCAATGTCATGCGAAAACGAAAAAAAAATGGAAATAGAATTTGAATTCCATTTTCCCATGCCATCGAAAAACGGTTGGCACTAAGGTACACGCATTCTCTTCACGTTTTTTGGCTAGGATGATAATGAATTTCAGAGAAGCATCAGCTACTACAACAAATGTCCTTACAGTATTTACACATGTATTTCCCTTGTAAGTACAACTCAGAATCTTTAAAACTCGCCAAAACACAAGGTTTAGTCATTTTTATTTCGAATATTTTTAGTACTTATTTTGTTCATTTCTATTTAGTATTTACAAAAACAGTGAATAGCAATTTTCGCGCGTTTTGATGGGTTCCCGTAACTTGAAATATCCTTGGCTATTCACTGTTTTTTGACCGAAGCCAAGATGGCGTCTCTTTTCGAGACATTTTCCGACAGAAAAAATTTGAGGGATAAATGAAGCAGTCGTACAAACAAATACCAAGAAAGCGACGAAGTTTGGCTTGTCGGTGTTTACTGGTAGCTAGAAAATTATTTTCATGCTGAATTCAGCAACAAATTATACGTAAATTAAGCCTTAACAAGCCCTTTGGGGGAGTGGTTTGGCCCCGCCGTGTTCATTTTCATAAGATGTTAA
>CALNXK010000912.1:25000-28118 GCA_942486035.1 Porites lobata | reverse complement strand
AACTACCACTAACTACTAGCAAATACCAAGAACTATTAACTAACAGTAACTACTAGCACCAGTAACTACTAGTAAATACTAACTACTAATAACTACCACTAACTAATAACTACCACTAACTAATAGTAACTACCAACTAGCAACTAACAGTAACTACCACTGCTTATTAGGACACACACAATACTATATTAGTATATACACACCAGTGATCTTGGTGATTTTAGCAATCTGATTGGTTCCGCTATCTCGGACTATCAACAATATTCACCTCCTAATGAGTGGATATGCTGTGAGCTCAGTGTTTTTCCCATTTTTAGAAAACTTCTTTAAAGTCGACAGAATCTAGGTTGACTTTTTAAGGCAAGAAAACACTTGGAAGGATTCAATACGGCGTTTTTCAATTTATCAGCACTCAGTAGTAGCAGGAGTTTGTGCTCGATGGATTGTTTACAACCCGTGTATTCGCGTAGAAGAAGCCGTTTCCGCTTTCTAAGAAGACAATTTTAGCTCAAAAATCGAAGTTTATTTATGACAAACAAATTTAAAAGGAAATGTTTGTAGAAATTTACGTTCAAGTAAACAGGAAAAATGATACAGAAAGACGACGTCTTACCTCGAGCAAAATGAGCGCCATTTTGTCAGCACTTCATGCGCAAAGAACGACAACAAACCCTTTTGGCTATAAACGGGCGAGTCAACGAAGAAACAACACAGCTCTGCGCACTTTTCTCAGGTAAGGAAACAGTTCAAACTTTGGCGGTTCCATTTTAAAGCCATTACGCTGTTGTTTGCGAAATGATAAACTTGAATTGCCATATTTGAAAATTTCTGCAAAGATCTGTTTTAAACACGCGTGATTTGATCTGTCAATCAAATCGGCGTACTTTTGAATGGTTCTCTCTGATTTTGTTGAGATCCTTCATGTATACACTTAAAATAATTATTCTTTTCAATCTCGGTGAATAGTGGCTTTTAATATTTACCTCATGCCGCTTTTCGTCAAAATATTTTGCCACTATTCACCTCGATTTCAAAGAATAATTGTTAAATACACAGAGTGTATATTACCGGTGCACTTGTGGCTTTCACCATGAAGTATATACCATTTCTCGAATTGGGTCTTGCTATTTTGGTGAAACTCGGTTCAAGCGCAAGGCACTAATGCACCAAGTGTGTGTGTTGAGAGATTTTCAATGGAAAATGCCGGCAACAGCAGATTTTCGACTTAGACCTCAAAGGGGCGTGGTATAAACCACGTGACATTTACCCGATCGCCAAAAATTTTATGTTATATTGATTGATTCTATATGTTATCCATTCTGTGTTAGACTTACGATAAAAGTACAGGGATACCAGAGAGCTTCAAAGTAGGATGGGTACCCAAAAAAAATGGGTCGAGTCACCTTAAAGTGCGCTTGCTTTGTTTTGGCGTGCAGAGAAGAAACATTAAATTTCTATAGAGCATGCTTATCCGGTTACATAAAGGAACAGCCATTTGAATTTACATTTTTGGTGCCGCTTATCTTGCCTTTACATTGGTGCGTGCTTGCGTTAATTATAAACCCCATTGACGATTGTTCTTACATTTGAAGCGCGCTTCTTTTGGTTTTGACTTACAAGAACATCACATTTAGACGCGCATAAACTTAGAGCGTGCATGCTCGTGGTTTTTTGGGTTGTTTTGATTTGCTGCAGAATAAAAATAGATAGACATTTGAGTGTGCCTTTCTTGGTTTTTGCGCTTGTGTTGGTTTATGGTTTATAGAACGAGAATATTACATTTGGAGGCGCCTTGGTTTTTTGCGCTTGTGTTGGTTTATGGTTTATAGAACGAGGAATATTACATTTGGAGTGCGCGCCTTTCTTGCTTTTGCGCTTGTGTTGGTTTATGGTTTATAGAAATTCGAATATTACATTTGGAGTGCGCCTTTGGTTTTTGCGCTTGTGTTGGTTTTTGGTTTATAGAACGAGGAATATTATGTTGAGGCGCTCCTCTTTGCCGTGCGGATCGTATTGATCGAACCGTATCGCATTGTGCCCTGAGGTACAACAGATGCACGTCCGTATGTCTACGGACCGACCGTACGAACGAACTGTAACAAATTGTGCCCTGAGGTAATAATGAGATGCACGCTCCGTATGTCTACGGACCGTACGGATCGAACGAACCGTATCGCATTGTGCCCTGATGTAATAATGATGCACGCCTGTATGCTCAGCATACGGACCGTGAGTAATAGTGACGGTTTGTGCAGAACATATTTGTCCGTTAACTCGCTCTTAACGGTCCGTAACAGTGCGGCAGTATTAGACATGACTGGTAAGTTACAACCACTTAAGCTTCTCAATCGCTCGCAACTCGTCTGAGTTCTTGGGAAAAGGTTCTGGTTTCTATTCGATAAACATGAAGAATGATAAGTAGTAAAATTCAGTTTCAAACAGCCTCCGTTCAGAGGGAAATTTTTTCCCTTTCGGTGTGATATCTTTTGTTTTGAATTTATACTTCAGCTTAGCTTCTTGACAATTCAGTCGTTCACGGCCCCGTGTTTTCATACATCAAATAAATAAACAACCTGAAAAACCGTTACGTAAACTATAGAGAATGTTTCATTATTTTGCACTCAGCTCGAAGAGACCCGTTGTTTTAAAAAATGTACCTTCATCTTAATAAAAATTTTAAAAATCGTCGTCGTTCGAAATTATTCGCTCTTCATTCAGCGATGAGGGAACCTTCTCTGTCGAGCGCGTGGAAAACCATGGAAACAGTTGATTGACGTCCACGAAAACTCAGGTTTAAACAGACAGAAAAAACCCTTCAAAGGCGCGTGTTGGTGGTAAACCGCTGTAATTTTTACCCCTTAAGAATATTCCACCTAGGGACTTATGGAAAAGCTTTGAATGATGCGATCCGACCTCAGATCTGAAGACCGAGCCGGTAATTCGACGGTAATTGTTGTTGCGGCATCTGTTTTGACGAGATGCCGGTACCAGACCGTCATTTCAATGTTTAAATAAGCCAAATCAAGACTTGTACTACCGAAGAAACAGTAACTTGAATCAGGCGAATGTTTCACTGAACTAGTGCAGCTCATTGGGAACTGAATCAGTTCACTGGCCC
>CALNXK010000912.1:0-22500 GCA_942486035.1 Porites lobata | reverse complement strand
TTTCAAAATCATTCAGCTAAGAACTTGGAAGTGTGCCAGGATTTTTTTATATGATCACCAGCCTATCACCATCACCAAGATAACTTGGTTTACAACAATCAGCAAAAGTAAGTGTTTTTAAATTCATCCTCGATTATGACAGCTCGGTGTTTACAAGAAGCGTTTTCAAGAAGTATACTGCCGTTTTTAAATCAGGAGAAAGCTTCGAGCAGCCAAAGATGAAAGACACTTGCTAAGGATTTTTAACGACTGTTTATCATTGTCTGTTCCTGAGACCCCGTCATAGCTGGATTCATGGACAAATTTTTGAGATTTAAAACCCGAAAATGAAGGAGGCAATTTGTTTTCTTTCGACGCTACCATCGATGGGTGAGTGGAGCCACAGTTATTGTGATGTCGGAAACTGTCAGTATTAATATAATATTTGCTTTTTCTCAGCGCTGGAGTTTTCATTATTTTATTTGGGCTAATGCAAGATTCATCGTGGCTCTTCTTCGTCGGCTTCATCGTAGTCATTAAAAAATTTATACCTCTGTGGCCTGTGACACTGAGGATATGTTCTGAACTTACAATCTTTTGCTTTCTTCACCTGACTGCATGTTGTTTTTCTTGCACAATGATTCGTAAACTTTTTTGTCACTTTCTTTATGGCTAGTACCAGCTACGGATACTTTTCATTGTGTGAGTTGTGGTATTTTCACCCATTGGTTTAGTTTGGACCAGAAGTTTATGTTTTCAGTTTCGTTTGCTACTGAGGTAGAAAAAAACAGACCATCACATGGATGTTTTTAATAGAGGTCTTCGCTCCACAAAAGACTCAAAGAGCGACAAATAACGTACATGACTTGAAATCCCTGTTGTTATCATTGAATAATCCTTGTTCATTTAAATGCCTGAAGAGTGTAGCTGTCGTGGTTTGCGTGTGGCTGCAACCGTTTTTGTTCTTTATTTTTTTACTTTAGCGTAGTCTGTTATGAGTAGCTTTTTTTTTAGTTTCTCTGGCTCATTTTCCTCGATTTTGTCGACAGTATTTTTCTCTTAGCAACGCATTTTCAATACATTTAGCGAGAAAGACGTACTTTTACCGTGTTCGGGTTTTTGGAATATTTTTTTAACTTTTCTATTGTTGTTTTGCTTACAAAATTTAATCCCGTCGTCGTCTGCTGAAAACCATGGCCATTTTCTTGAATCTGTGTTGTTAAAACAGCTCTAATCTGATTGGTTCTTGTTGGTTTCTTTTGTGTTTTCGGCCAATCAGAAAGCATTTGTAATTTGCACTCGTGTTACAAGTTTGCACTCGTGTTACACATTTTGCACTCGTGTTACAGAGGAGCTGCACTCCTTTCTCAGCCAATCAGAATTGAGTAATTTTTTCGTGTATATTATTAAGTAACTTATCATGATCCACAAGTACTAGAGAGTCGGTTATATACGATTTTAAAACGGGGTATTCCACAGTGATATTAATTGCCCCTTATTACAATTTTTCCCATGGTATTGTACCCTATTTTTGACCGCTTTCTTAAGTGAATCATGGCATGACGTTAAGGTCTCTAAATAAAAGCCCCTAGGGGGTGTCTCATTTTTTGTCTAGGATTACTCTGGCGCGTCGTGCAGCTTCCGTTCGCTTCTTGTCCCCAAGAAAATAACCCCCGTAGTCAAGTATTAGCTGGATAAGTGAGTTGTAAAACAAACTTCTCAGCTTTCAGTCACAGAAATGTATCTGTTCTTTTTTAAAAGGCCAAGTTGATTTCCTATATTCGATACCGTTGTTTAAAAACAGTTGTCTATCTTTATGCCAGGTAGTTTAGTATCGGCTACAGAATCAGGCTGAACCTCAACTGTTCTCACATTAAGATTTCTGCCGTTCAAGCAGTTAGCCCCAAACTTATGTTGTAGAGAATCGCTTGCGGCGACGAGAATCATCAGCAAACGCAAACGCAAACACAACTTACATATGAGCTTCTGGGAACGAAAACTCGAAGTTTCCCTACGGCTATGTGGAAGACGAGCTCAGAGCACTAGCCTAATCACCAATTAACCCACAGCTGCTTCAGCCACGAACACTGAGATACACTTTAGAAAAAAGAAGTTGTTGATTATGTAACTGAAAAGGAAGCAGCGTACTTACCACGGAAACTTCAAGGTACTGTTCCTGTGAAGCAACCAGCAGTCAAATGAAATTTATGCTGCTTGTTAGCTCTAATCATTGGTCATTTTCTGTACGAGTCATAGAGCCGTGAAATCTCGACATTTTGACACTTTTCCAATCGTGAGGTAATGAACCGTTCAACCGCTAGACCATTCTTTCTGTTGACATTTGCTTGAAAGAACGATCTTTGATCCTAGCACTTGTAAAATGGATTAAAGATAAGAAGGCAGTCTTTGCCAAATCACTGATATCCTATCAGAGGATTATAGTTTTTGTTTGATATTAGTCAAAAGTAAATCAACTGCGGTAAACTGAAGAAACAGTCCAGTTCAGAAAATAATAATAATAATAATAATAATGAGTCTTTATTCATAGTTGGGTTGTCACAACATATATACGTGTGGCTTTACATACATGACAATGCAATCTAATTAAGATCAAGTACAATTAAAAAAAATTAAAAAGACACCTATTAAGAAAAGATCTCTTAAAGCGTTCCGTTTTAACAGTAGGTAAAATAAAATCATGTCCTCTGTTTCGCAAAAAAATCTCTGTTTCTTAGGGCGTAATAGTTGGTAAAGGGGATGGGAACGAGTATCCGTGATACTGTTCCATAGCTTACAGTCTCGATTTCTGATAACTTCAGCTATTGCATACAGGTTGTTGGTGTATCCGAATCTGAACGCTCGCTTCTAAAACCGGCTTGTCAATGCGATCAAGGTATTTACCTTGATATGCCGCTCCCCAAATCTCCATTCCGTACAAAAACAGGGACATAATTAAAAGATCAAATAAAACATCAGGTTAAATTTTCAAAGCTATTCCCGGCGTTGTTTAGCATTGGTCACCTAGTGAAGACCCTTACATAATGGAGACCGCAAGAAAAGTATGGGTGGTTTTGAGTATTTTTATAGTCGGGGGTATTCATTTTTAGTGCCTATTACTGAAGCCATCTGTGCGTGATTTTAAAGAAAGCCATCGTTTATGATTTTCCAAAAACTGTTATCATCAAATAGTTTGGAAATGAATAAACTGACGATGGATGGCGAGATTTGGAACTTTAGACCAGACGTAACATTCCCATATTCGGTTTAGAAAAAGACACGTCATTCATGTTCACTGAACTGGGAATGGACCCGAATGACACAGGTGTTTTGTAGGAATAAACTTCCTTTGTGGAAACAATCATATCGCTGGGCCGAAAAGCCCCAAGTACATATTTACTGAACGACTTGCCACTTCATTGACTTATTCTAGTTTTGACTCTAAACTAGGGGTTTTTTACTACTTATAATTCCGAATAGATCGGCATCTCTGCGGTAGCAGTCACCTGAGTTTCACTTTTGAGAGCCAGTTGCATAAATCTCATCGTGAGACACACCACCTAATCCCTATTTCAAAAAAGTACAAATTATTAGCGAGAAATGCTCCACTTTTTTCACCACTCTTAGATAATTCTATCTCGTTCCAAATGCGCATACTTCTTCAGTTTTCAAAGAACTGACAAAAGTAAATAGAAATAATTTCCATTTACTTTTACCATCTGTTGAAAAACGACTCATCTTTTCCACAACCTTAACCTCCGCTGAGCCTTTAATACGCCGATGGAATGCAGACGAAAGCGGGTTTAAAGTGATCAAAGAGGGACTAAATTCCCCAACTACTAGAAAATATAGCGGGAAGTGGCCAGATAAGTCAGAGGAAGAGTTTCGTCGTGCGGAGAAGATCTGGAAGAGGTACTTGGTCGTGGATTACTGAATTGGGCAAAATTAAAATGTGGGAATCGTCCTGACGGTGGCGGATGACCGTCGAGTCAGAAAGTCGGGCATTCTCGTAGTTGTTGATTACGTCAGCTTAAAAGATTTTTATTGAGGGTCGCTGACTGGATTCAGCTGTGCGGTGATGCTCTTCAGTACTTCTCAATTTTCTAAACATCAGCCGAAGCGGGGTAAGTCTATTTTGGGTTCCATTGTATCATCTTCAAATGGATACCTATTATTATTTTAGCACAAAAACGTGTTAAGGTCGACACTGATCACTCGATCATTTTATAAATTCTCAATAACTGCTAATTGTGTGAAAGTCTAATTTTCATGGAGAATATTGATGGAGATCACAATTTCTTAAGCCTGACCGCACTGAAACAGTTCATTTCAGTCACAGTTCAGTTTTTAAGTGTGGATCGTAGTGGATATTTTTACACTGATTAAATCTGTGAAGTTAGTATGTGTAATCAAATGGTGACGAGTGAAATTAGGGAATAATTTCACGCGCCTTTTGTCCACATCCTTATAATTTCCCGAGCCTTTAGGCGAGGGAAATTATTAGGATTGGACAAAACGCAAGTGAAATTATTCCCTAATTTCACGAGTATACCATTTGATTACCTATTAATATCATGGGTGACGAATTACGTTAGCAATCTTGTGATTTTTGAAATGTTTATCCTGGATCAGATCGATCGAGAACTCCACTCTCTCAAATGTTTAGACCTTAAATTTGGCTTGTAAAGTTCAGAATTTTTCAGACTTTTTCGGCAAAATACCTGTTAGAGTCCTTCTTAATGTTCTCTTGTGTGTTCAGGTTTTGTAAAGCGTCATTTTGTGCCCTGACATCTTCATTCACGGCATTTTAAAACTTCATCGCCAACTTGACACTAACACGTACGGAAGGTCGCCATGGCAATTTTGTAATTTCAAATGTGAAATTACAAATTATCGCTGAAATTTCGCGCCAAAAATTAAGGGGTAATTCGTCACCTATGATATTAATAGTTTTAAGGGTATGAGGAGTGTAACCACATGAATCTGAGATTTTTAGTAAAGAAGCAATTGCACTCTTGAACTTTGGTCAAACTCAGGTGGTTGTGAGTTTTAGGTTTGATGTTTAAACTATCTTGTTTGTGTTTTTGCGGTGACTCGAATCTCAGTTCGAAATGCCTGTATTCGTTTTTTTTTTTAAGTTTAATGATGAGAATTTGTGCTTTAATTGAAATCGAGTTTTTCTCCTATGCCATGAATTAAAGGTACTTGAAGTTATTCATAACTTGTGATCAATAATAGATGGTATAATTGTTAAGATCTTCCTTGAATGCATTTTTAAATCAGTGCTGTTGAGAGAAGATGGTGATGACCAGCCTTTAATTTTACAAACAAAACTAATCCTAAAGGAAACATTGATGATAGTGCATGTCCAGCATTAAGTAAAACAGTTTGGCATTCTTGATGCAACAGAGCCGCTTAGCCTTTTTAGGCTGTGGCTCTGTGAGAATTTTATTCTCCAGGTGTCTCAGAGGGAAATAAAAAATAGCTTTATTTTTAAGACATTGTTTAAGTATTTAGTTCCCAGTATTGTATCTTGTTGCTCAAGTGCTCTTTCAAATATTGCAAGACCCCGAATTTAACACTATGAACCTCTTGAAAGGGGTGGAGAGCCGTTATAAACTAAAGTTAAGCTCTTTTTTTATGAACAAGCATACAAAGTAATACATGAAGCTGATGATGACGCATGCATAGTCTTACTACATAGTTTACGTTTTTCCACCACTTTAATCTTCACTGAGTCCAGTAGACCGGTTATATATATGTTGGTACCCGAACTGTAAATGTATCCCAAACTCTACTCCGTCGTCTTCAGGTTGAACATACTCATACTGCAATATCAACTTTCGGTCAGGTTTCCCGCCCAACTAATTCGGGATTCATAACGGCCGGAAATCACTCTGTTGAATGTTGCATTAACCTCCATCATTGTAGGATGAAGGTAGCTCGGGCCTTTCCAGAACGGCCAAAAGCCACTTGGACGATAGCCTGCGTAGCTGGCGGTGTGGGTGCGAGATTAAAGTTTTGGCGGCGGAGCCGTGTTCCAAAAAAAAGGGAGTAGGGACCAGGCGGTCAAATCGCCGTCAAATCTCACTCGACTATATTACAACGGCTCCGCCGCCAAATCTCACCCGACCACTACACAATACTGCCAGCTCCGCAGGCTACTTGGAGCAGGGTGATAGTAGCGCCAAGCCAAAGAAACGTTACTGGCCTTGAAAACCTTAGTTGGCTTATTTAGTGTGAAAAGAAATCTCTGACGATCACCCGATGGATGCCAAGTACAAAAATATAAACCCGTCTGAATTTTTTTCTTCTCGTTAGATATAGCAATAATAAAACGAAATCCGTTTCCTTTGGTGGTCGAGCGGTTAGTCAAGCGCTGGACTTGCAATTCAGTAGCCTGTGCCAGGCTCTCAGATAGTATAGTGGGAACGTATTGAAACGAACAAAGAGAAAATAAAACGCGCACGACTTGGGAAAAAGGGGCGGTGGCGGCGGGAAAAATGGGAGAGAGAGCCTGTTAGCATTCCCCTGTCTCTCCCCAGCCCCGCGCGTTTTTCGCATTTCTTATTACTGAACGACTTTCCACCTAACTTTCCACCACCATCTCGGAGCCTGGAACAGGCTAGCAATCCAGAGGCCTCGAGTTCAAATCCCGCCCTGACCGCTAGCTGGATTTGTTCTTGGTTGTCCCGAGTTCAAATCCTCGGCCACCCTTGCAAAAAGGCAACTGGTTTACCTCCGGACATAAGGGATTCTTAACCCCATTATGTTTCCAGCCCTTTGTAATAAACTGACTTCATTATGAAAGACCTAATTTCTTGGTAGATTGTCAGATATCACAAATTTACTGGCCGTTTTCAAACTAGAGACAAATAATCCATCTTCGAAATCTGTCAAAATTGATGGTAAATCAAATGGAAAAAGTCAGGCGGATTGTTCACCCAAAATTAAAACGGTTCCATTTTCAAATAACGACGTATTATCTGTCTGACGCGAATTATTCAACGGATATATCCTTCTCTTGTGGGTAAACGGCCAGTGATAGAAGTATGATCTTACCTGAAGTTAAAGGAATCTTATCAGTGAAAAGGAAAAGCAAAAGGAGAAAAGCTTCCCCAGCATAAACGCGCATATTCTTGGATACTACAGTGTATTAACACGCGAAGGGGTTGTTGTTCTTTTATCATAGGGACTCTGGTCAAAAATCAGACAGTTCTTAGAAAACACAGGAAGCCCAATACTGACTGTCAGCTGAGATGACATCGCGGAACACGGAAACACTCCCGCGGAAAAACCAGAAAACCTGGCAAAAAGTGGAATAAAATTTAAAAAAAGCAGAAACACTTATTAATGACCTAACTTGTATGATATTTTACAATCTTCCTTTTTTTGTTTTATTCATTTGACCTTTTTCCGAATGTCACGTCGTGTTCAGTGTTCCCGGTTTTATTATGGGACCCCATTTTTCTCAGAATCTCAGGCTATATGGAGAAGCGATACTTTCGGTCCTTTTGAAACAGACGTATTTTAATACTTTCCCGTGCTAAAATTAACTAAAAATTGGGACTCGAAAAAAATGTGTGGTGTTCTAAGCCCTCAGGTTTTTCTCAGTACATTTCAATGTATAGTCTTCTTTGAGAAGATGCAGCAGTACTAATTGCACATTTTTTCTTTCCTGCATGAAAAAATCTAAGCCAATTACCATTGATTTTGCTTAAAAATACGGTAACTATTAAAAAATGTTTTTTTAACGGGAGGTCTACGCAAGGTATTCGCATTCAAGTTAACGAAATTTGGTTGCGCCAAATGTCCCAAATGTGTTCCTGCAAGTTTTAAAAGGTCTACTGATTGAGGCATTTAGCTGTTTTCGATTATTGACCTCTACGGCTGATTGTATGGTAAGCAAACAAAGAATTATGGCTCTACGGAACTCAGTAATCAAGAAGAGATGAACCGATCTTGAATAATATTTACAAGCTAGACAGTGTTATTTATTCGCCGTGAAACCGTAGCCCCGGGGGGGGGTACTGCTATATATGGGCTATATAGGTATGTGCCGCTGTGAAGGGTATGGTTTTCAAGCAGTTTACTCTAGGATAGGGTTTATAAATCAGAGCGTTTGGGTCTAGAATAGGGTATCATTTTTCAGGAAACTGATCAGTTGGTTGTAGATATTATCTAGACCAGGTAAACAGCTACTCTAGGATAGGGGGGATTTGGGGAGTTTACTCTAGTATAGGGTAGCAAAATTCAGGTGAACTATCTCTGATATAGGTTAAGGGTTCTAGGGTCCCAGCGGCACATCCCCACCCAGAAATTTCTACAGTACTCCCCCCGGAACCATAGCTAACCGTGAACAAACTCTCAACCGAAAACAAAAAGATGTTCAAAGACATTTCAGAACTGGCGGTGTCACTGTAATGGAGTTATTTGAAAAAAGGGTCAAGAAAATCATGAAAACCTATAAGAGCATCACTGTGTCATTGAAATATCAACAAACAGATTTTAAAAAGAAAAATAAGCATTAGAGGTAGGAACTTGAGGATCTGAAAATTGATTTCTTAAACAACATAAAAGCTTCGTCGAAAGAAAAATTCTGTCCAAATATAAAACACGGAATCTCCGAAAGAATAAGGTTTCGACAAATAATTTGACCTTGATTTGTTCTCTCTTTTCGAGGTATTCTGATAGCAGTGAAAAACGGAATTTGCATTTCGTTTTTCTGTTATTGGAAGAAAGATTTAGAACTTCCTGTTTCGCGGTTTCAGTTTCGTGCAGTTGGAAACCTTTGTCGTTCTTGCCATCCTAGGAGGCTTTAGTTTGTGTGTTGGGCCATTTTTTGCATTAAAACATTAATACTATAGCGGTGGCTTAAAAAATATAGGAAGATCTTGTCCTAAGTGTGACTGAGTACTACCCTGGGTACCAGAGGTTTTTCTCGCGTGCTGCAGGAATTTTCGGTGTTGGCCGAACGGCCGAAGATGTGTCGGGTCGGCTCACTATAAAGACTTGCCAGAAACTGGAAACCGAGCTAGAAAAGTCTCTGGCACCCAAGGTAGCTGACTACTGACATACGAGTAAGAACCGTGAGTAAGAGAGTGTAGCTAAATGTGGTGGGTCGTTGGTAGGGGTAGAGGTCGTGGGCCGTGGGTGTGGGTGAATGTCGTGGGTAAACAAAGTATAGAAAAAAAATGATAAAGTAAAGTTATGAAACGAAAATCTCCGACTCCTTGATTGCCCTTTTCACGGTTTCTTCTTCGCCACTTCCAGATATTTCCTTAGCCACGTGGGACTTCCCCTTTCACGACATCACTGCTTTAGAGATATGCTGCCGATGAAAATTTATCCATACCTGAGCGATCGCCGCGAAATAAAAGATGTAAAATATGTCGAAACGTACAATTTGCAGAAAGTATGGGACAGCTCAGACTAGCTGAATCGAAATAACTGCTTAATTCGATCTACAATTCCAATGATCAGCGGTTTTTTTTTAACACGATGGAATGCGATCAGCGTGCGAAAGGGGAGGGGAAGTGAGGGGAAAAAGGACAATTTTGAGCCATTTCACATTTTGGAAAGAAGCCTTTCTTAAAGAAGTTTTAGCTCTCTTAGGCCCGGTTCAGACGCCGCTCCACTCATGTGCCGAACCTAACTGACTTATTAAGTACGGCAAAAGAGCGGCGTCTGAATCAATTTGGTACGGCAGTTTTAGTTTGGTGCGGAAAAAGCGTTAAGTTCGACAGAGTCTGTCGAACTTTTGTCGAACTTAACTTAGGTCCGACACACGGTACGCCGTCTGAATCAGATGTCGCGCCATTGTCGCTCCAAAGTCGAACTTATTCAGTTAGGTTCGGCACATGAAAAGTACGGCGTCTGAAAGGCGAGACTGTATGTAAATTTTATTGCCTTACGGAAATATGATTTTCTCGATTCTTTTTTTGTTTTGTTTCGTATACAAAATCTTTGCTGTAACGATTCTGATTATCATTCCTTACTGACAGGATGTTTCAGCCACGAATGTTCACATCTTGGAGTAACAGCAGTTCAGTCTCCATTTTCTATAGCCTGCTTCAGGGTTAACGTAGTGTACAGAGTTTCTTTTATTTTTCGCCTAAACGCCTTTTCAGTGTCCGTTTGTACTAAAGGATTCTCTTATTTCCTTTGCTGACCGAGGGAAGGGGACTCCTGGTATGTACGTAGAGACTTTCGTCTTATGAATTTTACAACTCTTCGCTATTTAATTTTTTCATTTTCACTTTTTTTTTTAGGAACTTTTTTTACCCACGACTTTTACCCATATCCACGACTCACACCCACACCCGCGACCCACGACATTTAGCTACACTCGTAAAGGAGCTCCTAGTATTTTATAATCCAAAATAGCAAAGGCAGCGTTGGAAAGCACCATTGCGTGTTTGCCATGACATGACAACTCACTCTTTAGCTAGACAGATTAGATTAGATTACCTCTTTTCTGATAAGGTAGCAGGTAGATACAGTAACAGCGGACAAATCCAGGGGGGAGCTACTTCTCATACATTCTCTTAAATGAAATCCAAACCATGTTCTCACTGAAAGCACTAGATAACATCGACCTAAACCGGATGAGTCATCGATATGTCAGCGGCGTCTTACAAAATGACTGAAATGATCCCCTCGACTTCCGCTCAGTTGATCGATCGCAGCGAGCATGTTATATTTGAGTTAGTTTGAGTTATAAAACGGTCGATACTGTCGTTTTATATTACTAAAAAAATGTTTCATCTATAATACACTCAGCAGTATTGTATTGAACGACGCGGCTTATAGTCTTTCTGAGGAACGCTTAGCCTGCGAACAGCAGACGCATTTCCGGTCGTCGCTTCTCTCCCTGGAGAGAAGCGACGACCGGAAATGCGTCTGCTGTTCACAGGCTAAGCAACGTTGGGTTTGGTCAAAACGTCACGAAATCCTATCTAACATGGACCGAAACGCCAAACTTAACCGAAACTCGGCTGCGGCTTCCAAAAAACCTAAATAAAATAAATCCCGCGAGAGTGCGAATCCCATTCTAGTTTTATTGCTGTCATTAGAGTCTCAAACAGTTGTTTGTTTGTTTGTTGTTGGGGATGCGCTTGAGAGGTGCGCGCAGAGGGAGACGTTTTAGGAAAGAGGGGAAAGAGGACACTACTCTTCCTTTTTCCTCTCTCCTTCCAATCGTCCCCTTCGCTGAGATGCCGTAATACGGTGGCCTCCCCCGGCCGTTCCTTGACCGCTCTATACAAATCATAATTGGCGACTGGGAACGAGCAGGAGCCTGGGACAAGTCGTGGTGGCCAATTCTCCCGTGCTAAAAATAAATGCCACGGCTGTACGTTGTTTAACTGGTGGATGCACTTTGGAGGTTGTCTAAGCACTCGAGAAGCTAGAGTTTCTCTCGATCATCTCGAGCAACCCGTAATAGCATGTCTCCTGTTCTTCCTTTACTCGGGGGGGGGGGGGGGGACTCTGCATATGAAAGGGGTGGAGATGCTCGTCGGAAATTTTGAATTAAACCCCTAAAGGAGACCGATCAGGGCGTGGCCCAAGCTTTTTTTGATCCCTGAGAGAGACCATGTTAAAAGACAGACAAATGAGAAAACTTGGATTATATGAATGGAGTAAATAAAACGAATTAAAAATACACATATCAAATATATATTTTTATATTTTTTCGCGTGCAACCCTAAACGAGACCTCCACGGCTAAATATGATGGCGTTTTGCCCAGAACACCCTAAATGAGACCAAAAACCGTAATTTACACCCCTAAGAGAGACGACGAGCATCCCCACCACTTTCATATGCGGAGTCTCCCCCTCGGGTTCCTTTGTTCCCAGGCAATGTGGCTGAGTAAGGTACTCGGTGGACGCTTATTTGAACACACCCAAATTCAAGCATGGTGCCGGTGCCCGAGTACAAGGTCGAAACCTTGTACTCGGGCACTAAATTAGCGGTCAGTATAAAACACGGACTGCGGACTGGGTATATAAAAACAACTTTATGAGGGTAAAACTGAGAGAAACGGAAAGCGGAATAGCATAACACCGTAGTCCCAGATCCTTGCCTCTCACACAAACATTCCTTAAACTGGTCACGCAGTCTATTCTCCCCAACTGTCGTCGTCATGTGGAGAAGGAAAGCACACTGCACGGGCAAGGAAGTTTATACCGCTACTCAAGGCAACTGGAAATGAAACTCTGAATTTTATAAAAAGGAGGAATTTGAAGAGAGCTCAATTTATAGTTTTAAACCAGTAAGAAGCTCCGGATAAAAAACATAGTAGGGAGAGTAAAATTCTTATAGATGCCACTATTCCATTTCAAATAAAGCCTTGGGGATATGAGAAAATGAAGAACTCAGACAGAGAAGATCAATACAGGGGTATTTCGCGATGCAAAAAAGCTGTACAGGTATTTAGGGGGAAGGATTACTCACCTATAAATGAGTAATAACCGAAATAAATCATCCAACGTTTTATTCTAAGCGATGATTATGATAACATGATTTACACCTATGCAAACATCGCGTTTGGATTAATCTCGCGTTTGTCACCCCTTTCGTGGATGTTAGGCCCGCTTCAAACGTCGTGCTACGGCCGTGCCGAACTCAATTCATAAATCATAAATTCATTGGAATACATTTCACAGTTTGCTAAACTGTTTCTTTATTTTTGTGTTTTGTTTTCGGTGACAGCCGTTCTATTCGGCTGAATTAAATTCGACGTCTGAAACAAAGTGGTACTAGTGTCGTGCTGTAATCGAGCCAGCTTAGCACGGCGGTAGCACGACGTTTGAAACAGGCCTCTAAAAATGGGTGTAGGAAAAAGAATTTTGTCAGGCTTAATATTTGGAGAACCGGCCGGCACAACTCCACCATGTCTAGGAACCCCATAAAACGGCCATAAATCGGCCCATGGACCACATAGGAGAGAAGTAACACACAATTTATGTAAGGTAAGCTGTTTTTTTTTTTTTTTACATTCAAATCCTTTCGTTTTCGTATGTTACAGAAGCGATAGGTGTTTTCCCCATACAAATCCAACGCATGCAGCGATACGCAGCGTCAACGCAACACCGTGAAAAAAGCCGACCATTCAAATATCTCAAGAATGAGAACAGATCGAGAAAAATCTCGCTATACAGTTAATAAAGTGCCGCTGACCAAGTCAAGATTCAGGCTGCGGGCTCCTCTTGGCTCCCGCAATAAAGGGCGATATTCATTCATTCACTTGGTCTCTGTCAATGCACATATTTTCTGTTTAATTAGCTCTGGGTCAATCTTCTGTTTTGCCTCATTCTCCCTTGTTTAAAAAGGCGTCTGACACGGCGAATTGGAGCAAATATGTTCACAGTTACGTATGAAGTACCTAAGGTGTGACCACAGCACCGTGTTCTGCCGGTACCTACATTGTTATGTAGGTACTTATGCTTGGACGTAAAGTATAACCAGAAATAAAGTTAGACAGAGCGTAGCTCCTAGGGAACTGTATTAAAGTAAACCGTATCAAAGATATTAAATTTTCAGGAGCTTTGTAAAGCTTAATATATTTAAATAACTGTCAAGACAAAAACTTAGTGTCCACGCACCTAGCTTTACTTACAGTCAAGTGATACTGTTTTTACCATCCCACATAGTAACAGGTCGAACGAGATTTAAGGTTTTCAAACCGTTTCGGTGACGTCTTTAACTTTAATTCCTGAGAAAATCTTTCCAATCGACTCAAAGCAAGGATTGCAGAACTCCTTGATGAAGTAGCCAAATATCTCCCCTACGAACTCTATATGCATTCGCAGCGCCCTTGTGCACGGAGTTATACACCAGATGTACTCAAAACCAAGACAAGCAAAGTAACAACCGCAACAGAGCGCCAGGGGACCCCCACACAGGAGCGACAGGAATAAATAGCAGCATTTTTTGGCCCAGTTATACGTCCGAAAGGCGTAGCTGTAAACACAGTCGTGGGAACGAAAACCGTGAGGTTCACCAATCACATCAGTAAACTCGAGCTACAATACAATAAGAAGACAAGTTTCCAGTTTATTTGTAAGTTGCGTTTTGAGAAGTTATGATTACTTAGTGAACAGACCCCAAGATCAGACTGACTCAGCTAAATGAGGACTCATACAAACAATTGCAACCATTTTTTAAGAACTTTTCAAGGACCACCTATAGTAATGTAATTTCACAGGTTGTACAAAAGTGCATATTCACAGTCCATCCTCACAGAACTTTAAGGCTTGAACTGTTTCCTCCACTAACTCCTTTACATTTTTCTATAAAATCTTTAACTTCTCTGAGCTAGAATTTGTATCTTGTCTTGGATAACCAAAAAGCATTGAAAAAAAAACACTTTTCAGGCCACTACTTTCGGAGCTGAAGAAAATTCAAGGACATTTCAAGGATTTGCACAGAAATTTAAAGACTTTTCAAGGAAAAATGGAATTCAAGGACTTTTCAAGGACTCCCCCTAAAATTCAAGGACTTTTCAAGACTGGTATGCGAACCCCGTAAAGGGAGGAGGAGGGAGGAGTGGATGGCCTCCAAGTAATGCAAATCATGCAACTTCTCTGTCCCTTCCCTGGTAAAAAAATTTTAACTTGATAATTAAACAATAATACAAAAACTGCTTGGAAATTTTGATGAAATATTTCAGAGCACAAAGCTTTGGGATAGGAAAATTACATTATGATTATCATCATCATCATAATAATCAGAATCGCATGCACAATAATAGTCTCTGAAATGATGAAGATATAAATTTCATATATTTGAGCCGCGCGATGAAGAAATAACTGCAGAGAAGATCATCGCAGGTCATCACAGGTGCACAATGTAAATACGCTAATTATGCAGTTGCGAAAAGAAAGCCTTAAGCCTTAATCCCTGGCCGGGATTCGAGCGAGGTTAGATGTTACCCGTTAATCGATAGAAAATTTCTACCGCAAGCCGGTTAATCAAAGCTTGTTGTCAATTTTCCGGAGTATTCAGTGTTATTAGTTAGTAAAGAAAGTGCTATTTTTTTTAAAGGTAATTTAAATTTTTAAGGCCGCTTGAGTGATTGGTTGGTTAGCCGTTTATAATTAGGGCGAATATTCACTATCGCAACTGACGTAAATTACCTTTGTTTTTGAAAGCCATCACCAGAACGTAATAGAAGGAAAAGAACTTTGGGTTGTTTTTGTTCAAGGCATCAGCTCTAATCTATTTCTAGGACAGGTCTAGAATCTTGTGCACTAGTACAGAATGGTATGAAAGACGTCTTTTAGAATCCTTGGAAATTAGTAAGCCCGGTGAGTAAGGACCATTGAGCACACTCCTGTCGGAAGTGGTTTTCAGCTGATAATTTGCATGCGGTCCTCTTAACAACCCTGTCTACCCACTTCTCAGGAGCTTACAGAAAAGTAGAGCATTAATGACCATTAAATATAAACAACGGCTTTCAGAGTATTTCTCCATTTCATATACAGCTACTTAAAAATAAATTCTTAACTACAGGAAGGTGTTTAGACTGTGTCAAGTCTGGAGTCCAATTTCAAAACTTCCGCTTTGCTCTAGTCTAAATGTCACAGTTAATCGAACAAAGGCAATGACCGCATGAGTCAAGGCGAATTTTTCCAGCAAAAAACCAGCTAGTTTGGTTTTGGTTGTGTTCAGACGAGTTCAAGGATTAGACTAGTTCGTAAACCTATGCAAATCTGTGTCATTCGGCAGTCCACATGAGGGCATCAATGGAGTAAAGAAGTATGACGTTACATATCTTAGAATCTTAGAAATTACCGGATTTGGTAGTTCTTTGGATAGAACAGGATGCCTCTCTGGGTCAAAAATCATCGCGTTAGTGCAAATTTGCGGTGAGATATTAGTATTGGTATTTTTCCTAAACCCGAACTCGAAGTTTTTCGACCCAAAATCACCCTCAGCTGGCCAGACATCAGGCTAACTTATTCCCAGGCTACATCTTTATAATATGAACAAGCACAGGGCTCCGATACAAAGGCATACCTTCTCTAAGAAAGAGTTTAGATTGGAAGGATTTCTGTTGCTCACATCAGGCACGAGTCGAGTAGAGTCGTGTTCGGTGCCACGGTTTTCAATGACTTGAGCAGCCACGTTGCCATGCATGATAACGGCCAGGCTTGAGCCAAAATTTTCGTCATCCTCCTGTCCTAACTCCATCGATTTCTAAACTATCCTGCAACAAGTAGTGCTCCTGAAATGTTTTTAATTAACAATCTTTAGCACACTAGAAGTACGCTACTGAGTATTTGTTTCTCTCCAAGCACGATTTTTGGCAGACGCTTATTATGAGCACTGAAAACTAAAGAACTTGATCAATATACAACCGTTTTGTCCTCACGCTTGGTCAATGACCCATATATCTTAACTGTAATATATAACAATCAAAGGAAGACTATCGTCAACCCGTGGGTAAGTTGTTTAGAAAATGGGTCAAGTGGTTATCAACTCTGGTTTTCCCACAGTAAATTGTATTCAAATGGTTGATCCATAAAATATACTATCTTCGTTCCGCTTTACCAGATTCAAAAGGGAAAAGAAAGATAAGAAACCAAAAAAAAACAAACAAACAAACAAATAACGACAGAAGAGTGTCTAGAGAGGAGTTGAACCCCACATCTTTGGCTCAGAGCGACTCCTCCTCACCGCTACTACGCTACCAAGGATGATTACATAACGGCGGTGAAAAGTCTTCAGTTTACCGCCTTTTCCATGGAACCGCCGATCCGTTTTCGGTTCATACAGGTTCTCAAAGAATAGCATAGCATGACATTTTCTCACTTTCCAGCCAGCTGGAATTTGTATCCTCCCAGTGATCTTGGGGATTCGAAGAGCAAATGCTCTTCTCCTCGTCCAATCCCCAAGTCAACCATTGTACTAATTTGAAAGACTCCTGCGTGTCTTAAATTCGGTAAGACCTCCAACCGTGCTGTAGAAAATTTGCCACAAAGAAAACAGCCTTAGCAGCGTCAGCGAGGACTTTGATCCCAAAGAACTTCGGCGGGCGCTTGCTTCTTCGGAAACGATAGATCTTCGCACTGTCGAGTTCGGAGCCGATTAATTAAGAGGTCCGTCGACTACGAGTGAGTGAGTGACTCATTTGCATAGTCTTGTCCCTGCAATAACTCGTGTCTACGCTCGCGCGTACCCACAAGTTAAAAATGACGACGTGGTAGGCCTCATATTTTTACGATCCAAGCCCAACTGAAACCCGAAAATCGTGAATCTTCTAAGATGCTCTTTGAGAGTAAACATGGCCTGGCTGCAACTTTTGGGATTTTGCTTAATAAACACTTTGAGCTTAACAAGAGCTTAGGTAGACTACGAGCAGTCTCTCATTTTTTTTTTCTTTTCTGGGTCAAAGTAGTTCGAGGGCTCGCGCGAAGGGCGACAGAAACACTAATTTGCATATTTTACTTTTTCGCTCCCCGCGCCTGGCCCCGGAGGAAAAAAGGATGACCGCTCGCTGTCTAGAACTTGACGTGTCAGACGAAACTCCAGCGCGAGAGCCTGCTGACAGACAATTGGGTTAAGCATCCCAGGAAGGTTTTTACGCCAGCCAACAGAAAGATTGGAACCTTGCACAGGACGAAATTTCAAGAATCCGTAAATGGAAACTTAACGTAAGCACGTAAAACCGTTGCGGAAACATGACAGTAATCACATGTTTCCGTTAGCGGATACATTACGTTTACCCGTGTTTCCGTCGCTGCGGTTCCGGCGGAATCGTACCACTTTTTTCTACGTTTCCGTCAAATTTCCGTCTAAGCGAACACGTGTTTCCGCAAGAGTAAATGCGTGGCATCCTTGCGGAAACACGCGAAAACGTTCCGGAAACAAGTCAATTTAATGTTTCCGTCAACGTAATCGGATGTAACTATTGCGGAAACACGAGTTTACGAGTCGGAAACTGGCGTTTTCAAGTTATTTCCATCGTGAAAAAAGCGCTTTTCACCATCTTGGGGTGGTTTTCCCGCCATCTATAGTTCCATTGCCAGTTTAGGAAGGACTCTGATTAGAAAATTTAAGAGAAATTTTTGAGGGAAAAAAAAAAAGAATCATGCACAGTGAAAAGCGAGAAAAAAAGGCCCTTCATTGACCTTCAGAGCTATTTCCCATAATAGCAGTAAGCTTTTTAGCATGAAATCATTTCAGCTAATGGCTTATACTGCACTTGTGAACATAATGTAATACTAACACACGTGAAATTCGACTTTTGACCAGGGCCTAAGGATAATTTACAAACTGAGTACCAAGAACTCAAACTTAAAAATTTTTAATTATTAGATAATTTCTTCCTAAAGGAATGAATTCAAGAACCTCTTTTCCTTCACCACAAATAACAAACACAATCCTGAAAGGAAATTATTAGGGCCATACAACAACATTCTAATTGAAGGAATTTCCAAGAAAAGTAGGAACGCAGACAGGGGAGAATTTTCTCATTTTTATTGATTTTTAAAAATTCCAGTGTTTTCGGAAAACAATCAGGCAACTCAATAATCAGCACGCAAACTTTTTAAATAGCAAATTAAATAACCCCCTTGTTCAATAAATATTCCAAATTATAAAATAACTGAGACAGTACGAACGTTTTGATCAGCCAAAAACCTATGGCTTATAACACCGATAAACTCATTGAAAACATCCCCCAATAAAAAGTGCGGTCTATTCTTTACTTTTTTCCATGACCATAACGTAAAAAACAAATGATGAAAAAATGTTTAATTTGCATTTTTATCTTCTTTTGGTGATCTCTCTGAAAATAAAAGAAAAGCTGAATGCTTTTCTGTTAGCCTGAGAAATCAGCCGACATTTGGCGACGCGATCACTGGTTTCCGCGCTAAATGACGTCTGAGACACGAGTACAGAAATTCCACACTGATGACGTGTGACTAACTAGACCAAGGTAGTGCTTCACCAAATTCCTCTCGCGGCACGACCAATCAGAAACACTACACAGATCTGGGCAGATCATCATGGAATTTCTAGAGTTGTTTCTCAGACGTCGTTTCGCGGAGGGAAACCAGTGGTGGCGTCGTATGACTGGCTATCTTTCTGTTCATTGTTAACCGGTGAGCACTTTGTCAAAACTGATTCACTTTGAGTGTTTCGCTGTATTGCGATCATATCCTCTCGTTAAAAACTTGACCTCATTCCAAATCCAGAGAACAAACGTTTCCCTTCTGGCTTCTCACTGATACGGTCGATGCGACGTACCGTATATTCAGCATGTGGCTAAAACAATGAGAAAAAGAAAAATCCTCAGGATTTTGGCCATCCTCGCGGAGCAGTCAGTTGGGTCGGGAGAAAAGAAGCTACGAAACTGAGGTTTCCGCCTACGGCTTGAAAACGTTCGTCGCGCCCTTTCTCACGACCCCACTGACTGCTGGGTCTCGCTGGTTTTTGCCCTGTTTCAGGCTCCCTCATTCGTGAGCTTTAAGACAACAACGATTCAGCTAAAGAAAAATAAAACCTTCTTTAACTTTGCCATCAGTTACCGGCCTCTGTATATGCCTGAACTAGTACAAAGAGTTCGTCACCTTCAACAAAACTGCCTACAACTCATAATCCGAAATAAAACTCACCTATGAAGTCCTCCGGTATCCTTGGGCAGCTAAATGAAAAAAAAAAAAACAAAAAAAAGACGATAAGAACTGTACAATAACACTCCAAATTATAAACAAACCTCTTACAGTTGTTGAGTAGACTAATGCGATAGCTTTAGTTCGATAGGAGACGAAAAACAAGCAAGCAGGCAAGCCAAGCAAAGAAAGATCTGGTGTCGAGTGTTGCGAGCTCTCGTAACCGCGACGCATAGCGCGTTTGAAAAAAGCCGCAATTGTGTTTTACTCCTTTATTGGTACAGTCATTAACTTACATGACTTCCTTTTTTGCCTGAGTAGGTCCACCTTCGATGTTTTGCTCACTTTTATATAGCAGAGCTGAGAAAGGATACAATATAAATTAGACATCAAGAGGGCATTCAGGTTCGAAGTTACCAGGTACTTCAACCTGCTTTTCAAACCTTCACAGCGGTCGCTTACTCTACAAATCTCACTAATTTGGACTCCGATATTTGGTTTGTGCGGCGCTCGTGACACGGTGACGACTGTTATATGGCTGGAATTTTTTCCTCAATACTGAATAGTGAGCGCTCTTATTAGTAACTTCGAGGTCAGATGACATCTAACAATACTGATACCGTATCCAGCCAAGAGCTTCTGAGCGGGCATGAGAAGATCCAAAATTTATAGAGGCAAAATTGTTTCTGAACCACATTTAGAGCTTTTTAAAAACATCACAATTTTCAGAGAAGGGTTATTGGGCCCATGTCCCTGTAATCATTCAAAACTCAAAGTTCTGAAAGTTGATAAGAAAACAAGAAGCGTTTGCTAATGAGGAAAAAAACTATTAGCAAAGGTTCCCCAGTACATGAGAAGCAGTGACCGATGTTGTGATTGTCAATGGTTCAAACTCAGTCGGGGATTATAGTCTTACTCTATGTGCCGCCCTAGTGACACGACATCTTTCTGCAGCTTGTTCTAGCTCAATCGAACCTCACTCACCAATAATCTTAAGCGAAATCCAGTACTTGCTGTGCTCACCAATAACATTGATGATCGTCTCAAAACAGCTGCAGAATAAAGCGACAAATGAAAAATGAAACGGTCTTGCTCTGACATTCATGGCATTACAATATCTAATAGCGGAGCACCATGGGTGAGAAAATCTGGTTATCATGCATCCAAGAAATTTTGGTTCTGACAAAATCGTCCGTACATAGGCCCACCCCTTCGTGTAAGCTGGGGTAAAATTTTGCATTTCACGCGTCCCACGCGTTTCGGCGGTAAATAATAATAATAAATAAATTATTTATACAGGGTAACCACTTCAGTTAAATAATTGCTATCAATGTGGGCCCTGTGAAATGATTAATCAATAAATAAAAACATAATGAAGCTTAAAATATATATATATTGCATGGCAACCCGGACAAAGGGTGACACAACGGCAAAGAAATGTGCAATAAAAAAGTGTGCTGCACGTGCAAAGTTGCTGTTTTTAACCGTTCTCGTTGTTTTCAACGTCTTTTTAGCATTACACGATCATAGTTTATATTTCGTTTAAATAAATTATGAATATTAAAGAGAGTTTTGCTTTTGCCCTGGCTAAATCTATATATTACTCTGATTAAATGGTCCAAAAATCATGGTAGAAGAGATTTGTAACAAAAATTTCCGCGTAGTCTTATTCCGGAATACGATCAATCGAACGCACCAATGAGCGCATGTTTGCATTACAGATAACGCCGAGTAAGAAATTTAATAGTTTTCTGTAAGGAAAAATACCCAAAAGGTTTCTTCAATTATAGTGGTAGGATTTTCTGCGGAGTTTCTCATTTTCGTCGCTTAAATCTTTTATCAGGGAGCTTTAGCACAGACGACGGCGACAGCAACGAAAACATCACTTTTAAACTGAATTAGCTTTTTTTGAAATTTTGTCCCGTTTAATCCAATTCGCTGAAAATGTCAAATGTAGGCGAATTTACATGGAGTTGATTTCTTGGGGATCACACTTAAGTTTTAAAAGAAAAAAAATTCGTCGTGCTTTGTTTACGTCCTCTGTAGAACGTGAAAGGCACTTTCAAGTCGTAGTCGAGCAGTGACGGAAACAACATGCACCAAAAGCGTGATGTTGTTGTTTTGCTTAATAAACCCTATTGGTTTAATTTTTTATAGGTTCTCCTTGCTGTCGTCGTTGCTAGCTGTGAAATCTAGCCACGAGGCGAGGAAAGTGACCTCATTATTTCTTTTTATTCCAAGCATTCTCCTCCCTGGAGAAGAAAGTGTGTAATATATTCCCCTTATTCCAAAACTGAAATAGCAGGTTAATTGAAAGAATAATCAACAATTATTCCTCGAGCCCGAATGGCCTCTGAGTTGAGTCAGAGGCCATGAGGGCGAGAGGAATAATCCGCCAAAAAGCCCGCGCTTTTCGCTACTAGTGGGCTATAACATATAGCCTAGTAGTAGCTCAACCAATCAGAATGCAGCATTGATAATAGACCACTAGTTGGATTTTACTAAAGCGGATTATTCTGTGTATTCTTATTCAGGAATACGGTCAATCGAACGTTTGGCAGTTGTAAACTAATGTTTACGTCATGTTACCTTTCGCAGGGTGTCATAGACCCATTGAATCGAGGACACGGGTCTCCAAGAAGAGATGAAGTGCAGGCGCACATGGATTCCTCCACGGAAGTGAGATTGTATCCTCCCTGTAAGGAATTAGTTTTCAGCTGAGTGTAATGGGAACGCAAATCCACAACATTCACTTTCACAAATCGAAACGTCACACAATCTGATGATCTATTCCGAACTGGACGAGAATTTCATCAAAAACCGGAGCCAAGCGTGAATATTAAAGCTAATCAACCCAGTTTGGAAGTAATTAAAGGGAACCTCCACTTCAACAAAAAGAT
>CALNXK010000911.1:0-28157 GCA_942486035.1 Porites lobata | reverse complement strand
CAAAGTTTTGATAAATTTTACCTGTCATTTTGTATTACCTTTTGGTTGTTCTGAAGTCTTCGGCAGCGAAAATTGATTTTGTTGACTTTCTCCAAGGCGAAGTGCACTTTTCTAGAACAGACTACATCAAGTTTAGTAACTTGCTAATAACTACACCTGTGGCTCTAAATATGAGCAAAATATTTAATACAGTGGAAGCTCTCGTGAGCGGATGACCCTCGATACACGCGAAAAAGTGTCCATAACTGGAGCTGGCCCCTTGCGCGGGAATTTTAAAATACAGACTGAGTTGTATGGAAGTTGAAAGTAACAGGGTTTTTTGAAGGCTGCTTTAAGTAGCCTGCGTAGCTGGCGGGATCATTCGCTCAAGCAGCAAGGTTTTGGCAGAGGAGCTACGAAGTTGGCAGAGAATGGGGCTTCGCCGCCTGAACTATTCTCACACGCGAGCGCAAAACAGTTCCGCCAGCTACGGAGGCTAGTTGTAAGTAGAGTTGTTCGCTTACCAGAGTGTCCTATAGGAGATCTTTCGCTGTATGAGCAATGTTTAATATATATTTTTGTTTTTCTAATCAAGTAAATCTTTCACTTGAGCTAAAATAGAACCTCAAAATACCTTTAACTCTATTTCTATGTACCTCATTGTTCTACACAAAAAGTAAAAATGCAATTGAGATAAAAAACCTTTTAATATACCTACAGAATGAAACTGAGACCTACCTTTCCAGATCGTTTCGTCTTTTCTTGGCGCTGGTAAAATGAAACTAAATACGAAAAACAGGAATTAGTACCCTTGTATTGGTTAATAATTTAGCTATTACAGCTGTACAACCTGGTAAAAAATTAGTTGTTGTCGAGATATTTGGGGTTGGGTTTAAGTGGTCAGTATTTACTAACAGTTAGACCTACATGATAGTGATAATCGACCTACATTGCATCAAACCTTATGTTTCGTTCTGTTTAAAAAAGGGGGTGAGATTTATTGAGGAAAACTTCAGCCAATTGTGAGAAAGAAACGTTAAATTATCATGCACTGTGGAATAGCCTCGGCTTCACAGCATGTGTTTGGTGGGAAGGATGCGTTTGAATGGTGAATTAAGGCGGGAACCTTAATTTCCCATTTTTCTTCCCTTCAAGCACCTGTCACGCAGCTCGGATTTTTTGTTATGAAACATGGTCTACGTATGAAAAACGAAAAAAAATGTCATGATGATAAGTTGGAAGTTATCCGCCTTTTTTATGGCCTTCATGTAAAGCAAAAGTCTTCCAATTCATTTTTTGGTCTTTTTGTTAGTTATTTAAATTCCGTTTACTGCTTGGTCTTTTACAGGTATTATTCAATGGTAATGTCTCAAACTTATATTTTCATGTGAACATTATTAGCTAATTAACGATGCATTTGAAACCGCAAGCCAAGAGAACTATAAAACAAACGGAAAAGTTATCTATTATTGGGGGAAGATACTAAGGCGTAAAATTATCTCGTAATTCCTTGCACGTATTTTAAAATTAATGTCATTCATCAAGCTTGTTTTGTGTCAATGAATCACCCCGGGAGAATAAATCTGCGTTATGAAAAATGCAAATTTTGGGAAACTTGGCCGTCAAATTCGGTTGCCAAGGTAATATAAATGTTGACGCCCACTCACGACAACTTTAAAGTGTACCCATATACTTTCTTGGAAAAGTCGCTAAGTTTGGCGGTCGAAACCTAAACGATTTTTTTTAAGTGAGGGGGACCTCAAGAGTCCCACGGCCTGAATACAGTTAAGTTCATCTTGTTGTGGTGCTAATTAGGAGCCTGGGCTCGTCCGTTAACTACGGCCATATGATGTCCGCGAAAACCGCGAGTTGTTTCTTTTCCCCGAATAATCAGAAACCCCGCACGCCGCAAGATGGGGTTTTATTAACTTCATCACCGCACAAAACAAATAAGCGACACCGCGGCAATAACGCAAATCCCCATATCCCAATAGATTTCTGATTGTTCAGTTTGGAAAAAAAAAGCTTTCAGATAGTAGATAGGTCGTCAGTGCTCTTAAGTATTTTGCATTCATTTTATATTTCTCCTTCATCCGGTGGTGGAGACGGTATAATGAGTAATGATGTTCACATAGAAAATGATGAATAATGAAAATTGGGATTAAGAAATTATGAATAACACAGTCTAGCCATCAGAAAAATGAACAATTCAGTAAAAACTTCAGTTCCAAGCAAAAAAATAAGTTTAAAATAAAAATGAGGTTAACTGAAAAAGAACCGAAATATCTTTAGTCCCATTCAGAGCTAAAATGACTTTAATTTAAATTCAAAAACGTTTGGATATTCAGTGGGCAAATTGTCTAGAGTACACATACAATGCACGGATTCTTCATGTGGAAGAAACTTTATACCTAGCAAAATAAACATCGCACGATGGCTTTATTGTACTCCCAGTGTTACCAAAATCCAAGACTGTTCTCTAGGAAAAACAGCGGACAGTGAACAGTCCCGGCTACCAGAATACATTTCGTTTTCTTCTTCGTATTTGAATTTGGTACGTAATTCCAGCGAATCGAATATACATGTTTAAACAAAGCTGTTTAAGACATTTGAGTACGTGCTTTAAACATTACTTAAACGTTGCTTGCAATCCACTTAATCAGGAATGTAATAGGATTTTCCGATTTAGTGGAAATCCAACCCACGGGAAATTTGACATTTTCAGTTTTCAAATGTCAATTTCCTTACCCCTTTGAGTCAAATTCCCATCCCTGGGTTAAACTAACAGGCACTCAGAACACTCTTTATTGCAGCACTGAGCGAATCCAGACAGAAATAATTACTTGGTGACAAAATAATGGTATCCACAAACTTTGTGCATTGCCCCAAGTCGAGAAGACATATTCGAGCTGGATATTTAGTGTAGCTAGCAATTTAACACACATGCCATACTCCCGAAAATACGTTTAATTGTTTCACACAGTGTTTACAGCAATGCGAAATGTGCAATGCCATCCCAAACATGACACGCCATGATCAAGAAGGGTTAATGTCTTAGGGCTGTTGTTTTGTACCTGTGGTCCAGAATTTCATTTAATTGGACATTTTGAGTATGCTAGCAAATCTAACACAGAATTCCGAGTATCTTTCATGTCTTTTTGTTCTTTCTTTTCAACTTGAGGCAGGGCAGCATCTGGTGGAAACATGTAAGTAGAAAGCATATTTTCAAAATGAGACTTTGTGCAAGTTTTGCTTCCGAATGCTGAGGGACAAAATACTTTTTTTTCATAAATTAAACCTCAAAATCTAAAAAAGCAAGTTTCGTTCTGCCATCCTTCGCAAAGAAATGAACACATCAAAATGTGGGAAACTCATCCAAATGACCACTGGGTATTTTCTAAGATGGCGGACCTCTTATCACTCATTCCCTGCTCCTCCACTTTCCAAGATGGCGGCTGAGTCAAATTTCCCACCCTGGGGACGTTCAGGATGTCAAATTCCCTACCCACATGGGCTTCACTGGGTGTAATTCCCGTGGATTGTAATGGTTTTGACAGTTGTAATGTATTCATCTCAGCTCTCGAACCATCAACTGTCATTTTACATGTAACTTTATTCATTTATCGATTGATTTTTTACCTTTAACCCCCAGAGATTGTGCGACGGCATCGGCTGGGGAATACGTTCCCAATTTTTTCCCATTGGGTTTCTTGGGCTTTCGTATCAGGCGGCGAACGTTAATAGTTTAGCCTGAGTGACTTTATTTAGGAATATTTGTATACCATTCTTTAGTTATGATAGTAAATATTTGGACGGCAATAAACATTCAGGCTCACAGTTCAAGCTGCACACCCATTCCCGTCTCTTAGTCGTGAATATAAATAGGAAAAAACATTCTTTCCTGTGGCGCCAATCCAATAAAAGGCAAACGAATTCCGGAATGGCGGCGGGAGTTGACTCTCTTTACGGTCATTTATTAAACATGTAGCCTCCATCAGGCTCCGGTTGTTCAAACGTTGGATAGCGCTTGTAGCGACGAAATTCACTCTTGTTTACGGACCTTTATTTCCAATACTGCAAGGACGGCTACAATCTTGAATCGTGACAATACACGAAGACAATGTTCCAAACAATACAGTCGTCAATGCGTCGAAACCGATCAATTTTGGTCGTTACTTCGAGTGAATGCCCAAGCTGCAAACACTCGCTGAAACGTATCAAAAGGCAACTAAAAACAAAGTCACATGACCTCTAAAGGCGGGAAAACAAACGAAACAGGGAACCCAGCCGCTACAGCGCTATCCACCGGATAAATCGCTATCCAAAGGACAAATATTTAGGGAAATCAATCACATTATCCACTGGATAGATTTATCCAGTGAATAGCGTTATCCATCTTTCGAACAACTGAACGCGGGGGTCCAATTCTATCAGACCCTATGAGTGAAGCAATCGGCCTTCACGACTTTCAAATTCTTCTGAGTTTAGTACCCTTCAGGTCGGTGAGTATATACTCTGGCCGTTCCAGAGGTCCGTTCTCAAAATACCTAGGATGAAATAAACCGTGCACCGTAATTTTTAGGGATTTATTATAACTCCAAAAATGGAGTAAAAATTTTAGTTACAGGATAACCCCTTTTTGGGGTTACTTTAACTCCTGATTTAACTCCAAATTTGGGGTAATTTTTACTCCTGAAAAAAGAGTTCTTTTTACTCCTAGTCTAGAGTTAAAATATCTCCGGAAATGGGATTATTTTTACTCCTTATATGGGTTGTTTTTACTCTTTTTGGAATTAATTTAACTCTGAAAGTGGAGTAAAAATTTTGGGTACAGGATAACTCCTTTTTTGGGGTTGTTTTAACTGGTCAATATCTGGGGTCATTTTTACTCCTGAAAAAGGGTTCTTTATCTCCTTTTTGGAGTTAAAATAACTCTCCAAAAAATAACTCCACTGTAAGGGGTTAAATTAACCCCACTAGTGGAGTTATTATAGCGGAGCTCCAGCGCGAAGCGCGCCAGCGTAGTACCATGGGTAATAAAATTTGGTAAACCATCCATCCCAGAAAATTTGGTTATGACGTAGCGTACGCCCGTACACTCTTTGCGGGGGAGGGAAGGGAATCAGGTGTCAGCCCGTCCGGGGGAGGAGCATGTTATAAATCGCGCGATGCATTTGTGCAACCCACCTGTTTCTTGGCGGGAAATCGCGCAAGAAATGACGTTGCTGTAGTCGCCTTCAAAAACATGTTTACTTCAACGGAACTACTTCATTGCATAAGGATTTTGTGTCCGGAGAGCTCAGTTTCTAGTAAACTGTTTCGAAGAAATTGTTATGGCAACAAACAATAGCGGATTGGATTCAAACTATTTGCTTGTAAGTGAAAAGCGACGGGAAAGAGAAGAAGAGAAAGGCATAGAGTAAGAATTAACAGGCGAAGAGGATTCAAGTGGAAAATTTATGCAGCATCTGTGACTTGTTCACTGATAGCTGAAGCTGACAGAGTTTTGAGTCATCTTTTGATGTTTTTACCTGTCTTTTTGCACTGGATCTACAAAATGAAATACAGCAGCTATCAACATTCTTTTGTTATTCTTGGCTGGCTTGTTTACTGGGTTGTGGTTGAGAAATGCGCCGCACGAGAAAAAGAAATAAGCTTAGTAAGCTTACTTCGCCTTGCTGGACCATGCGAAAAATCTTAAGCGATTCTGGCCTTACTTGATGGGTTTCCGTGCTGCATCTCGACCGGTAAGCTTGAGTAATTTTATTGCATTTTATGTGTTTTCTTTTTTCATGTTTATGCCGTCATTTTACGCACATTTGTAAGGTTTGAATCAATTTATCTGACCTAGTAAAGAACTTAAAAAGTCTTTAGACATTTTCTGACGGCGACTAGAAGAAAAAGTTCTGAAAAATAGTTTAGTTATCCTATTGTTTGTAAAAAGAAAACTTTGAGCGATATTCTTGCCTGGAGTTCATCGTGCAAAATAGCAAACACGGCGAAGGCGGCTTAAAACTTAAAACTCAGTTTTACTCTCAAAACACGTCTTCGGGAATAAAAATTGTTGACCTTTAAATGTTTTTTCGTATTATATTTCTTGTCGTGATTGTTTGTCAAGATCTCGTTCTTAAATGATCGCTTTGCCAGTTGTTGTTTTCAGTCGTCCGTGAACGCGTTAGTCACGCTCTACGTCAATTTTATGCTCTGATTGGCAAAATTTGACAGGAGAGTTTATGCGGAAAATTTATGCAGCATCTTGAAACTTGTTTACTGTGACAGCTGAAGCTGACAGAGTTTTGTGTCAACTTGAGATGTTTTTAAATGTCTTTTTCTACTGGATGTACGAAATGAAATTCAGCTACTATCAAGAATCTTCTGTTATTCATGGCTAGTTTGTCTATTGGGTTTTTGGTTGAGAACTGATACTTCGCCTGTCAAAGTCGGAAATCCGATTTCGGATAGCATCGACTCGTTTTCGTTTTTCACCTTGCTTGATTGAAAAGTCTGAAGCGATGTAGCTTCCAGGAGCTGCCTGAGTAATTATTGTATTTGTGTTTGTTTTTTTCATATATCTAATTTCATGAAGCCGAGCGCAGTTTATGAGGCTATAGTTTATGCATGTTTGAAGTAAGATTTGAGATAATGATCTGACCTATAGTATGAGGTTTGATTTAAGCTTGCAGAACTTTAAAAAGTCTTTAGTCGATATTTTCTCAACGCAAATAGAAAGAAAAAAACGTTGCGTTTTTAGTTTGGCTGTAGAAAGAAAGCTTTGCGCAATTTTCTCGCCTCGAGTTCATATTTGAAAACAGCAAACACCGGGAAGCCGGCTTTAAAACATAAACTTTGGCTTTAAGCATAAAGACTCAGGATTCTTAGAGACACTTTAATACTTAATTGTCTTCGTGAATGAAAATTGTTGTCTCTGTAAATGTTTCACCGAATTATATTTCTTTTATTGATTGTTAGTATTCTCTCTTGCAATTTGCCGTTAATGTTTTCAGTTGCAGGAGTACTCAAAACGTCGCGCGTATTAAACGCTTGTTAAGTTTACACATCGTTATAAAACCATTAAGTAATAATAATAAAAAAAACACACAATAAATTCTTTATTATGTTGAAGTGTAACTCTCTTAATGTTCATTCAAACACTCCACAGCTTGCAACTGGCCGGCCGTTACTGATAGGTGATTTTGGAACTTTTTTTAGCGGTTTCGCTAAAAGCCCACGCGTGCTTCGATCGTCCTGAATATTGAATGATTGCAATTTATATTTCAAAACTGTGAAATACTGAATTCTGTCTGAGGTCTGTATGATAAAAACAGCGCCTCGTAGTACTGTTTCACCTCAGACTGTCAGATGTGATGTACAAAAAGTATAAAAGGTTGGTTTACACGCCCCCAGATTTGTTAGCAAGATTTTGTAAAGCAAACTTGTCAAACGGAAAAAATTCTGCCGGATTTGCTTTCCAAGTATTTGTTTTCCAGGCCTAATCTACTGTGATCAAGAGCCTTTATGGACGTTTTTGGGTGTACATATAAGGGCCGTCAACTCGATGTAAGGTTTGGTGCACTCTTGGACTGTTAGCAAATTATCAAAGTTCTCTCAAATCACTTAGCTTTAATCCCTCAAAACAAAAGTCACATGAATGTGCTCTAAAGTGAACTGATTTGCAGAATACAAGTTTATTGTTTGATTGAAATTACAAATTTATTAATGGGAGCTTCGCTTTTAGCCCTGGCTAAATCTATATATTAACTCCTTGAAAATTACTGTGTGCTTTTAACGGTTCATAAAGCTCTCTCTCTTTTTCTCTTGGCGCTTTGCGGCTCTCTGTCGCGCGAACTGTTAGGAATTAAAAAAGAAAAAAATAACTATTGGAACCCAGGGTAGTGACCATGGTGCTTGATATTTTGAACTAAGGAAGCAATTATCGAACAGGAGGCTGAATGATGTTGACCTGCTTTTTATCTCTGTTTGCTCTAATGAAGCTGGTGGTACAGAGAAGAAAACCTCAGAAAATTTTGTTTGAAAAACAGGATGTAGTGTGAATGATAAGACATTTCACTCATCAGCTGTTCAGTTATGGGTTTGTTGCTCATAAACAGTGTAAGAGTTTAAATTTTGTTTTTTCACTTTTTTTTGATGTCTCAATACGTTGCAAGAAGCTTTTGGAAGTTACAAGGGTTTATGAAGGGTTTTCATATTTACACAAGTACGTTTTCCGTGAAAAGTTCTTCCTTGTCAAAGAACGTTTTTGGTGAACATCTGTTCATTGGTCAGCAATAGAATGGAGCTAACAACTTCTTTGACATATTAACTGTCATACTCGTATACGTAATGGAAGTCGTTTATTCTTTATTCTTTGTACATTGCTTCGCTTCCCAGTATTAAAGGTCAATTAAATAATAATAATAATATTAATATTAATAGTGATAATAATACGGAACTAATGGAATGATAAGACAATAAACATAAAGAGTGTCTAGGTGCCTAATACGTACAAAGCCACTACTCATCGGAATTATTAGCTGAAAGTCTGAATAAAATAGGCTTACCTTAACGTTATTCACTAACTGGGCCTTTTTGCTTCAAAACTAATCATGCTATGGCCACCAAAATTACACAAGGAATGTACTAAAATAATTTCCAACTTCTAGGTATAACTTGATTGATTCATTATGACGTCATATTGCTAAATTTCTTGGTAGAATCCACATTTCCCTTAAAGTAGACTTTCAGCAAATTCAAAAATACTTACATGGTAAGGTGTGTGACAAAATCAGGAAGTTGGCTAACACATGAATTATCTTTAACAATAGCAGCTCAAAAGCCCTACGGTATGAATAGGGTTAAATGATTATTCGACCCTAAATTAAACTGTCTTAGCTCGAAAACGAAAGCCAATCAGAGCTTCCGTTTTATCACAGTGATTATCATAGTCCACCTACACTGTTAAGGTGTTTTAGAGCTATTTAGCAAAGCATTTCATTGGCTTCATACTTAAGGACTTTCAATAGCTACAGTTAAGAATGACGTCACTTTGCTAAAGATAAATAGGTATATTAAGCAGAGCAAATAAGTCAAACTGCAGTCTACTTTTCACATTTGCTATGTCTGGCCTTCTTATTCGCTGAAGTCCAGACAAATATAGTGTGGTGACTCAAACATTAGCTGAAGATAAAATGTTAACCGTACGTACTGAGGGATTATAGCTGATGAATTCTGCGGCGAAAGATCTCAAAGATCCAAAAGGGGGCCTCGATATTTTGCTCGTACGTAGCCGCTGTCAGTCTTTTTTTGTTGTTTTTCATTAGCATAAAATCTGCAAAACCTCAATTCTTCGAAAGAGTCACATACTAGCATAATCAACGTTAACTTTTTCTTCACTATACGTGAAGTATTTCTAAGAAAATGACGACCGCAGTTTTCTTTTCAGACTGTCTTTTGCACTGGTCGTACGTAGAAATATCTCCGATAATGACCTTTTCCTATCCAAGGCAGAACCAAGGTTAGCAACGGTTTTGGACTCGCCATTCTTTCCCTTGGTTTTGGAATCCTAAAATCGAACATAGGCTTGGTCGCTATGCACAGATCCTTTTGAGGAACTTTTATACATAGAATTAGTTGATTCTGAGGAGATGTTATCGTTAGAATCTCTTACTGGTATCGCTTGATCAATAGGGCAGATATCGGTTTGATCTTCCTCCTCGAAGGCAGGGTTACAAAGCTCCGCTGGAGAGACGGAAGCCTCGGAAGACGAATTCCAAACACTTGTACTGGAAGTAAATTGATTTGAAGTGCGAAAGGCGTCAACGTTTATCGATAGCAGACCATTTGCCACACTTTTCTTTGGTGTAAATTTAAGCTTAATCGGCTTGCTGCGTCCGCTTTGCATCGCCTTACGATAGCTATCCCGCATGTCAAACATTCCAAGCGGTACGTTGGGAGTAAGAGACTATAAAGGGGACAGAAAGGGCATCCCCCATATACACCCTATTCCACAGGTAATTCGTCTCGAGTTATTTTTAACACCACAGATCTCAAGGGGGATTAGACAACAGCCAATCACATAGCGCGACTGTGTTCCGCGTGGATGGCCCACGCTGAGAGCCACGCGTCCTTCACGAAATGACGCAGAACAAAATGGGGGAAGACGCGGAGAGCAATTTTGCTATTCCCAGTGCTCGCTAGTGTAACACTGGCCTTAACTCTGACGAATTAGTAGCGAGAGATCTATTTCAGGAGTGTGTGTGCGTTTCTCCCTCGGGAGTGACTTTCTCTATATAAATAAACACGTGTGTAAGCAAATTTGTCCAGTTTGGCTGCAAGGGCGGAAGGATTGTTTTTCCTGCTAGTCCTTATCTTTGCCGAGGACAACCTATTCTGATGGCCGTGGTTTTGCCTGCTTACATCTTCAGGACGCTACCTGCCGCTGTTCCTTCTCCGGCTGTCTAATAGCGCTGTTTTTTCCCGATGTTGTTGCTTCTCCGCACGAGGTAAATTAATTTCTTGTCCCCCTAGTTTGCTTCCACCACGTTTACTCGTCTCTCCTGTTGCCTTAGTCGTTTTTCCCGTGTCGGTATTTTTGTCGGTTGGGGCCGGCTTTAAAACATGCTGTCTTGAAGTTGTGCAGTTGGCAGCCGTTTTACTGAATTTTATTTCTCTGCTTGGCTAGTCACGCTTCGATGAAAGCGCTCGTTCATCAAGAGTTCACACTTATAAATTCATTCACTTGGATGTGGCCGAGAATATTTCTTATGCCGATATTTTTGTCGATTGGGACCGGCTTTAAAATATGCTATCTTGAAGTTTAGTTCTTGTGCGGTTGGTGGCCGTTTATTCACTCGGTTGTGGCCGAGGACAATTTCTTATGTCCTTCTTTTAGTCGGTTGGGGCCAGCTTTAAAATATATAAAATGCTGTCTTGAAGTTTTCACTTGGATGTGGCCGAGAATAACTTCTTATGTCGGTATTTTTGTCGGTTGGGGCCGGCTAAAAAATATGCTGTCTTGAGTTTCTCGAGCGGTTGAGGCCTTTCATTCACTTGGTAGTCGCCGAGAATAATTATTCTACTTCTCAGGTTTGGCTTTCGTGTGTCTCTCTAAATTGAGCGATTTATTTTCTTGCCGTATTTGTCTCAGTTGTGTCGTGCAGGAGTTGTCTCACATCCTCAATTTAGGACCCGTTTTTCCTTTTTAACTGAATTTCAATTAAAATTTTGTACTCGGTTGTCGCCGAGGAAATCCAGTCCACAGGCGTGGTTCTATCGTATTTCTTTACCTACGGAGTTCCATACTTTCTGTTTTTCTTTTCTCGTTATAGTCAGTTTGACCTAGTGAATTCACTTTATTTTTTCTGGTGGGACTCCTGGGATAAATTTCCGTTGTTACTGTACTCTTTTGTTTTGAGTACAAACTATTCTTGGTGGACGATGAAACTCTCTTTTCACAGTGTTCGGTTGTCAGTGGCTGTGTAATCTCGTTTTCGGTTTTCTATCGTAATTTATTTTATTATTATTATTATTATTATCATTATTATTATTATTATTATTACTATTATTATTTTATTTATTTATTTTTTACTCGGTTGTGGCCGAGTGGAATTGTCTTCTGCTGCTTTCATGTCTGGATAAATCTTATATATTGCTTCAAGTTTGGTTGGTTCGTTTTATCCGGGTTGTTCCCTATTTGTAGTGTTTTTCAAATTTTGGACTGTCGGGCTTTCGTCCAGAATTTGTGATCTTTTCATTGGTCACTCTCTATGGACAACTGTCGCCTTGGCTGGTTTCCGTTCTAGGCCTAGACCGGTGTTTGCACTCGGACAGCCTCCTCTACTTGGTTTTTAGTTTGAACTCTTATTGGCCCTTTGTTTTTCATCCGTCGGTTAACCTAATGCCATGTGCGTTTCGCCCTACGTACATAGGGTTGAAATTGGACTGGAAAGAAGAAGAAATGGAAGGGAAAAAAGCGGCTACTTTGTTCCCGTATGGTCACCCATCCAGTTCCTAACCCCGTCTAACATGGCTTAATCTAGGTGGCCTTAGCTAGGCTTAGCGGATCTGGTATGTTCTTTTTATTTGCCGCCCCGCTTCTTCGTCTACCAAAAAGTCAGACAAAGGGGAGCAGGACCGCCTGATCGCTGGTTATTTCGTTATCAGCTAGTCGGTGTCAGCTTAGTTTGCAAATTTTTTCTTTTCTTAATTCCCTCAAGTTTTATCAGTGTTGTGTGCCCTTTTACTTACCGCTCGGCTTATTTATGTACCCCCTACTTTTGGGATGTTTTCGTACCTTTTCTTTAAACGCAATTGCTTGATAGGCGTAGAGGCGTCATAATGCCGGTTTTAACTGTTGTCAACTCGTGGAATCAAAATCTTTAGTACTTCATTTTAATCATGAGATGTCGTCTTGTTGCCATTAAAGAAGCTGCTTTATTTTTTCTCTTGTTTCCTTTTTCTCGAAGTTGTTCGTCTTCCCGTGCGTACTAGTATTGCCGTGCCTTGGGTGCGGGTGTCTAATGCCTTTTATGCCTCTTTGAGGTTGCTTAAGGCCGGCAATGCTGGTGGGCTTCCCTCGGTCTCCCTCTTAGTTTTCCGTTATTTTTATGTCCGTGAATCACCTGTTTGGACACTTTTTGGGGCATTTCTTGCAATTTACTGGTCATCTTAAGTAGCACAAGTGGGGGAGGGCAAGCCCACCAGTTTTGTCGGCCTAGCTCCCTCGCCTGATCAGGCCAAATGGTATGCTCATTCAGCCGTATTCCTGTCTTCGGGTACCCGTCTTCCTTTTATTGTATCCAGAGATCTTACCAACAGTTTAGCTCAATGGGAGGTCATTTCGGAAAACGTTCTTCCCCTTTAAGAGCCTAAGTGTTTTTTACGAGATTAAGTCCGTGAAGATTGCCTTTCAAGGCAGATTCGAGGGGGAATGTACCTTGCACCGTTTCCCCCTGATCGGAATTTGAGGAATTTACTTCCCCTATACTACAACATGAGACATTTCTGCAATTTGATTGGCTTTGAGCAGTGGTATTTCAGCTTAAATAGAAATACCTTCACGCGAAAGTTACCATATGAATCTTTGGCGGGTAGTAGTATACTGTAAGCAAATAATTATACATTCCATAATGGCTTGTGCGCACTTTGGGGCAAGGTTTGAGAGGCTCAACCCCCTTATCTCGTCATGCTCATAACTGTTGAGCCTTTAGAATCGCAAGTGCGCAACGACAGACGCTTTCTAAATTTGTGAATCAAGGATATTTTGTATATTACACCCTCCCCCTCGGCTGGAAGGCTGGTGCCTATGTGTATCACACAACTGGTTTATTGGCCACTCGTGGCATAATAATTCTTGGAGTTCACCCTATTCCTCATACTTCAGTGATTGGCGTGCAGGCCAGGTTATGGTGCACAAGGCACTAAACCTTCTAGAAAGTCGTCTTCCGCCCTCCTTGTGCGTCGGTTGGTTGGTCTACCTTTCTGGCTGTACTCCCTTTCTTTAACGTTCGTCCTTCCGGAGATTAGAAGCTCAAGATGAAGGGCTTAAGAGCGTCATTCATCCTGACTCAGGATACTGTGGATCTCGGAAGCTTGCAACGGCTCGCAGGCAAAACCACCTTGTTCTCGCGGCTTTACTTTACACCCGGGCCTCGTCATCTTGCCATCTCGTTAAGCTCCCGTAAGTCCATCAATGTTTCTGCTGTCCTTCTCAGGGGTATTCTATATTAGAGATTTGTGTATATCCGGCAAGGTGTCCCCCTGTTTGAGGGGCATGTAATTAGAACTAACGGTCCTTTTTGTTATGTGTTGAACTCGGGATGGGGTGATTGATTTCCCGGCCTGTTGATTGCGGAATTCCATTGAAGTGCGTGACAGTACTGGTCCGAGCACCCCCGCTTCCGAGCCTCTTGCCTAGTGTTAAGTCGTATCAGGCCTAGATACTAAGTTGCTAACTACGTGTACAGTCTACTGTTAGTTCGCACGTGCTAAAATCAAGGTGCGGGCAGCTGAGGAAAGCTCGTATACGCAGACTTGTACAGCGGTTACTGTTCTCGCACGGTATTAGTCTGCTGGCACAGTGTTTTGAAATCCTGCGTTGCACTCACTTGTTGGTCAAGCAGTAACTTAAATATTTATTAGGTGCAGTTACAGGCTAGAGGGCCTCTGTATATATATATATTATGGGGACGAAACAATAGAAATAAGTCGTGTACCACTTAGGGTATATTCTGTTAGGTAGCAGCTGTCTATCCCGAACGTTACTGAGCGTTAGCACTCGAGAGCTTGGATTTTTCTCGCTTGGTTTTCTTCTGGTGACAGGGCTTCCGATCTTCTTATTATATACACGCAGTTAAAGTGTGAGAACATTCTGATGGCTCTTGCCTCCTGTTTCACAAATGCGCGGCTAGATGTTAAGAGAGATCTTGGAGTGCGGAATTTGCAGTCTTTCGTCGACCTATGTAAATCAATGCTCCTGGACATTTCCTCTGGCTTTTCCAGTTTAACTTCATGAATAACTTTACTTTCGATAGTCGAATCCTCGCTGACCTCTTCGCTTCTACCGTGCGGGCGCGGCGCGTTAAATAGTTTTAAGACCCCTTCGCAGTTAAGAATGGTGGTGACTCTGTGTGTTTTTGGGCCAGACACTCCTCCCTTCTCAGACTTAACGGGGTGTCTAAAGAAGGTCAAACGAAGCGCTTTGGTTAGGAATCTGCTGCGACAGTCGAACGCGCTCTGAATTTGTAAACCTCTAAATACCCATCCAACACCTCTTCAGATGCCTAATGGCTGGTAGTTCTGTTCAAATTACTCGAGGTGGTCCTTCTACGGAATATCTTGCCAACGCTTTTCGTAATGGCATCATTCTTGTAGTCATCAACTTAGAACCTAAACAGGTAAATACGAAAAAATCCGTAGCAATGAAAGGATATTCTCCTTTCGCAACAGTAACAAAAATGAAGATGAAATTCATTTCATACTAAATTGTAAGGCCTATTCTAAGATCATAGACGTATTTTTCGCCAAAATAGAATTTAGATTACCTAACTTCAAATCTCTTTCACATGATAATTTAGTAGCTCATCTTATGAATTCTTCTGATTATTTGATTAACCGTCAGTTAGTTTTATTTATCTTGCAATGATTTGGATTAAGAAGCAAATGGATTCATATCAATGAATGAATGAGATCTGTAATGTTTTGAAACGTTTTACATTAATTGGTTGAATTAGTAATTAAATTTAGACTAGTAGCTTTTGCAATACCGTATTATCATGTATGGTCCTGCAAATAAAGCTTTTGTTGCTGTGGCTGGCTTTAAGCCCACAATTTTGATAAGTGCTTGTGTTGTCGTTTTAGTTTCGGGATATGGAAGAGTTAGTTACGGGTGATAGGGTTGGGGAGGCCAGTGGAGACCTTTCGTTTCATCTAACGCTGTCCTTCGCCTGCGAGCCAAGGACTCGCATGTCCCGTAACTCATCTCTTGAGTCCCAGGCCTTTGTTATGCGAGCGTCCACTGGGAATAGATTACTATTCCTTTTGTCGACGAAAACGACTACAGCGAGATTTCTGCGAAAGCTGTGTCAGCTAAACCGAAATTAAAAAAGAATCGTCCTTCCTCTCTTGTATAGAGCTAACAGTAGAACAGGGAATTCCTTAACACACTGAATATTCTCTCAGGATCATTTATAAGTTACAGTTTGAAGAGAGCAATTTCTGGTTTGATGTTTATTTTTTTCAGTCTTTATAGCGATTATTCCTACCCACTTACTTTGTCAATTGTAGGCGAACCCTCCTAAAGCTGAATTTCAAGGGACCATATTCAAGCTCAGAAAGAGAAATAAAAATTCGTCGTTGCTTATTTACGTCCTCCATAAAACGCGAAATTAGGCATTTTCACGTCGTAGTCGTGCAAAAACGGGAAAGAAATGAACAAAAAAGTGTGTTGCACGTGCGAAGTCGTTGTTTTGCTAATTAAACCTATTGTTTTTTTTTGGACGTTCTAGTTGTCGTCCGCGTCGTTGGATCTTAAACTCCCTAAATTGTACAAACGACCGGTTTCAATAGACCGACGAAATTTCTCATTTTATTAAAGCACTGAGGTTACGACAACTTCGAGTTAAACTGATTTCACGGGTTGTCAAAGAGTCCAGCGATTCCTTTTTCCCAGGGGAGCGCCGACTCATTTCGCTTCAATATTCAGGATTGCTCTCTATCTTTTTACGCTTTCATTGCCTCTCGCCCGACATGTTTTGCACGGCGTTTGGTCATGCGAAACCTCCACGAAACATCCACGCCTCGCGCGAGGTAACTTTATCTCGATTCTAAAAATAACTCGAGACGAATTACCTATGGAATAGGGTGTATATGCCCTCTCTGTCCCCTTTATAGTTTCTTGGTTGGGAGGGAAAATGACTGATCGCGAGTTTTCAAAGCTTGATTCTCGCCATAAGTAAGCGCTTCGTACCGTGCGTCCGTAGGCGCTCTTGCTGTAATCTGACAGCCGCACCTTTTACAGCACAATCCGAGTAAAATCTTTCGAAACGCTCGCCGAAAATCTTTGTTGCGGAAGCCATAAATGACGGGATTACAAACCGAATTCCCGTACTGAAGTCACTTGTTTACCGAAAGAATCCACGTTGGCAAAGTCATAAGGCCTGGAAAACCGGCTCCTTTGAACAGTGTGGCTATACAAACCGCGAACGCGAAGTTGATGCCAAAAAATGGAGTCCAGCAGATGACAAAAAGGCCAATGACTACGCCTACTGAAACAAAAACAACATCGTTAATTGTGGCTTATGGTAAAATCATTGAAGCATACCAAACACGGTGTGAAAAGAACGTCCATTTCAATCGAATAAACGACAAACTACTCATCTATGCAAAAATCCAGATCAGTCAAAAGATGAACAGAAAATACTAACGTGATTTTGAAAGCAGAAAAGGAAAGCAAAAAAAAAAAAAAAAACAAGAACAAAAGAAAAAAAAGAAAAAGAAAAGCGTCAGTGAAAATTATCTGACCAACGACAAAATTCACTTTGTCTCAGTCTTAGTTGCTGTGTGTTTAGATGCCTATGTAAATTTAACCTTTATTGACTATTTTCCAATTGCCCATAATACACTCTGTTTGCCCCCCAAATTTTGCATAACTTATTGTCTTAAAATGCTCTTGGGAAAATGCAGTACTCCCAGGAGCATTTAAAAACAATGGTTTATGCAGAATTTGGGGGGCAAACAGAGTGTATTATGGGCAATTGGAAAATAGAGAATGTCATGTAAAACTGAGCTGAGTTAAATAAATCATCTTGTCTTGTCTTGTCTTGTCAGTCTTCGTTAGTCGTACTTCTGTGTAGTTTTTTTGTGCTCTTCCGTTAAGTGACCATCCTATTGCGTCGTTCACTGTGCGTTTCTTTCCGTTGCGGAAACCACTGTTGGTTAGTTGTCGTTAGTAATGTTGTATGTGCGTGTAATTCTCTCCATGACACTGATTAAGAACTGTTTGTTTGTAGAGCTTTGCCAGTGTTGGCCCTACATTAAAGTGGGATAATGTATGCACATGCCTAAAATCAGCACCAATATTCAGCGTCATTGAATAGTCAAGTAATGAAAGATAACGTGGTCGATAAGATCCGACGACTGATGAATACGATGCGACGAGGGCGGTTAGAGTATTTGGAAGTGTTTTGATTTGCTGTCCAAGTACAGTTTTAACACCTTGCATTTGTCTGGTGTATTTATCACGCTAAGTTACTTTATATCTGCCACGGGGAATGCATAGAAACTTCTTTACGGTGCGAACACCAAAGGGACAAAGTCCGTTGTCCGCACAATAAAGGTGTCCATTATTATACCGATAGGAACCGCATTAAGTGTTCTATCTTTGGGAGCAGGTGAGCTGTAAGTAATAGAGGTGTCTGTCAGAGGAGGTTTGACTACATCCCGGAAATCACTGAAAGTTACTGTAAAACTGAACTGAATTAAGCGGTCACCTCCTTTAGGCGGTTACGTTACTATTAGACGGTCACTTTGACAATATGTACCATATTAATGCATCAGATACAGTTTGTATGGCGTTTATTGGTCTCTTACTTCCGTTTTTGGCACAAGAAAAGGTAGAGGCACTTTGAAGTAGTTTTGTCGTGGGTTCGCTCTTTCACCATCTTTATTTGCTTGAACAACTCTTAGGTTTGTCAAAGTTGTATTAAACCGTCAACCTATATTAAGCGGTCAGTAAGCCATCCCCAAAGGGTGACCGCATAATACAGGTTTGACTGTATATGTGCTTTTTAGTAACGTTAGCTATAATTTTAATGAGATTGGAACATATTACCAAAACATGGACTATGATCACTGCCATTCAGCACTGGGTATAATCGAGAAAAAGCACACGTGATAATGATCATACAGACAGTACGGTCCAGTGGTAGAATTCCTTTGACTATCAATAGAAATGGCAATAACAATAGCATAGCATAGTACCTTTTTGAACGAACTGACGTCTCTGCCTCGTGCATGCGCTCTACCTATGTGAAAGATCGTGCCATAAGCCACCAAAATAACGATGAGTGGTGTGAAGAAGAATGCGACAGTTATAATTATGCCATAGAATTTCTCTTGTTCCAAGGGTAGAAATTCTATCATTGATCCAGCTAATGAGGACCGAATCCATACAGCGACGACTATGGCTACCACAGACCCTGTAAACAGCAAATAGACAAATGGTCAAAAGGTGACTTATAACTTATTGGACGGTTTAGTGTGTAATATCGTGAGATATTTTTACGAATCATGTAGCATTTTGCTACTGAGTCAGAAGGGCGCGATATAACACATTAAAACGCTCAATAGAATACCGGACTCAGGAAAGAGGCGGTAATCGAGCCTAAGGATATGTCTGCAAAATACAGGACAGCCTTTAGTTCCGACATGAAAAGCTATCCGGGAAAATTATGAAAGATTATGAACGATAACGGCAAAGAACTGCAACAAGCCCGGTTTTCAAACATCGAACATCGCCGGTGCGGTTGACCGAGAGGATCTGCACCAAATTCTAATACTCACTCTAAATATTTACTTCAGTCTCAGTAGGTTCCACTCCTCGCTTCGAAGAAGAGCGGCCGAAACGTCTTTGACATGTGACGCCGGGTCCACTTTTTGACACTTCCAAGATCGGAGCCGAAATCACCGTATCATGTGTGAACAAAAGCCACATCCGGTATGGTGGTCAGCCCAAAAGCTATCCGGTTCAGTGTGAACATGACCTTAATGGGTGTGTTAACTTACAACGGGAATTCGTGACAAACTCAAGGGAAGTGACTTTACGCGCACGAGCAAGTAATTGGAGCATTGGTTAGAAATGAAACGAGCATTGGTCGGAAATGAAAACTTAAATAGAGTTTTTCAGAGTTTTCGTCAACGCCTTGAGAAAAAAACATTTGTCTACTAGGAAAAAAAGAGATGAGGTTTAGCAGAACGGTTTTCATTTAAATCTCAGAGGAGAGAAAACTCAATTGAATAAATTCCAGTACTAAGAAAGAAAATTTTGTCGCAAATTTAAGGAGTTTCAACAGAAGAGAAATTTGCCAACAGCGAAATGATAATTCATCTTTCATACATACACTGTTTACATGAAAGGTATGTAGCCATTGCGACACCTGGAGAAGGATCATTCCCTATATTAAGATCTCTCCTTACGGATACCCCACCCAGCCCAGGAAAGGTTGGCTACACCATCAGGGTCTATGTCTTCTACTGTTTTTGAACAGTGGTGTGGGTTCTTTTATGTCCCACTGGAACCAGATAAGAAAAGGGCTGTGAGACGAGACCTACGGTTTTTCATCTTTATCCGAGAAGACTAAAAAGTCTAAACATTTGCAGATATCCTTACAAAGGCAGCACTTTCTCCGCAGTTGCTTCTGAAGACCCTGAGTGTTGGACCTTCCACCCAGCAGACCCGCACTCTCTCAACTGAGCTAACCAGGCGGTGGTAAATTTTTGCCGGAATTGGAAAATAACAAAAGGTCTTTAAATTTACCATGTTGGATGATTTCCGTTAACCAATTCGGAAATGCATTTGCAATTGTTCGGTGGCTAAATGGACCTTGTTTCTTTCACAGGTTGTTTACATCCCTTTTACACATTCCACTGTTCAGTTCTTCTTGTTCTTTCTCGCATTTTGTTAAATTCCGTTTAGTGCAGAAAGTTTGAATAATTGTGGGCATCATCGCGTCTCCAAAAAATCGTCCGGCGATAAAAATTCGGTAAAGTGAACAGTCTTGTTTTAGTTTCTGTTTCCGTTTGTTTTTTAGTATGACAGATAGATTACCCGTATTAGGTTAGTAGAGCTGACAACTTGTCAATATAAACAATATTTAATTTTCCAAGGGGCAAGCTATTTATTCATAGTAAGAAATCATTTATAGGTTTTATACCGCTAACTTGAAAGAGTCACGTATATAGTGAAATTTCGGTTCATCAAAGAAGTCGTTTTGGTTCAAACCGGACCCAACCGATTTTGTTTAATTCCCTTTATAAACGCAAAAATTAGACCAAACTAACCTTCTTTTGTTTACTACGATACAATACTCTATCAATGTAAAAAGTATCAGCGAAAACGAATTTTGAGCTGTGTCCGCGATTTTGGGATTATCTCCGATTCTTACTGACATTGACTCTTACAGCTTTGTAAGGCTTAGACCACTAACTACGATCAGATGTAATGTTGTAACTATGTAATGTTGTATAATCGACATGTACGGTTTTCTGACGTTCTTTATCTTATTAAGTACCAAGCACAAGTAAGACAGGACTTTTGTTACCAGCCAACTACTAAACTAATGACTGATTTTTCTGTTAACTCTAACTTCAGGGCTTGGCCGGTAGCAATGGGAGAAGCTTCGATTAGCGACCTCAGCAAAGTCTAAATTCTTTTGGCGATAAATAACAGCATGAACTAAATACTTACGAAACTCCTCTTCAATATTTAGTACATCCAGTCGGAGAAAAGCAAATGTGTTTAAAAACAGAAAACAGAGGCAAATTACAAGCGAGCTTCTTTGGTAGCACACGTAAAAAACACTTAACTGCAGCTTGTTACATGTCACACTGCGTATTTGTAAAATCAAACAACTTATCGCACATCACTGAAACAAGTTAAAACAGATAAAAATCGATACTAATGGAAATTTGGCCACGTTAAAAAAAAGACGTTTTTTTCTATTAAAAAACACTGCGAGGGCTTTTCTGTCTCCGTATAAAGTGGACAACAGGACTAGAACGAAAGGTAAAGAGAAGAAAAAGAGCAAGAAATAAAGTTCGAAATAGATTTTCAAAAGAGGTTCGAAATCTGGCTTATGCGCGTGCGCCGAAACAATCATCAATCATCATCATCCCTAGCTTTGTGGAACCGTTTTGTGACCTTTTTTTTGTTTGTTTTGTTACTTTTTTTTTTTTCCTACAGGGTTTTTGATGTTCACAGGATACACTAAGCTCTTCTGGACCCTCCGCGTCCGCCAAGTTTGCGCGATCTTTCCTGCATGCCGAGAGCTTACTGGTGCTTGACGCTCCCGTGTCCCTGCCGGTTCAAGGTGACAGGGAGACGGCCTCCACAGGTCGAACTGAAAACAAAGTTTCATTTCAGTACTGACATCCAATTAGCAGGAAAATACGTCTTTAAAGCTGCAAATCTCATTTTTAGTGGAGGGAAAAACATACACAAAAAAACAAAGATAATGAAGTAAAATGACTTTTTTTGTAATATGTATATTGTGAAGGGAGGTTTTTCCACTTTGAAACAAATTAAAGGCTCACCAAGAACTCGGTGCTTAACGCTCGATAAAACTAAGGGAATTAAAGTAGACTCAAATGGCAACTCGCTTTTGGGGGGAAGCCGTCACATCTCTGTTATAGGAGCGGAATCAAAACAACTAACTGGTACAGCAGTAGATAAAACAGAACTGAACTTTGGTTCCAACATCCCCAGTTTATTCTCATTCTCGGTAAATTAACTGGCCATAACTCTGGCTATACACGGCGAGCAATGTAATCAGCTCTAAAATCCGCGATGTAATCAGCAATTTAATCGAAAACAGTAAAAACTAGCTTAGAAAAATATGATGTTTACAACCCCTGGGGACAAAAGAGAACAACAGAAATCCAAACAGAGGTCACTTAATAGAATTAAATGAAAACTAAAAACAAGATCTATTTTTAACTTGTAGACTTTTGTTACTATTGCTATTTTAAAAAAAGTACTGAAACAAAGAAATAGCTAGGTCAGCAAAACAGCAAATATGTACATGTAGAAAGCATTAAAATGTGAATAAAATAGCAAGTTCAGTTAGCGGCTGTTTAATCAGGAAGAAGCGCAGACTTATATAAACATGGCTTCTGTGAGTGTCTTCAGGTCCTCAGCTAAGTATGTCCTTGGTACCAAAAACTTCACCCTCCCCACTCAGGAGACTGGGTAACCCCCTGAGCTCTACAATTATCATGATAATTATTGCCAGCAGAGGCCTGATTCAGCTGGCTAGGACAAAGTAAGAAGAAGGTACTTGTCAGTCAAGCCTCTAGTAAATAGAGAATACTTCATGGAAAGTGCTGGCGTACGGTATTTACGCACGAGTTGTTGACGTATCAGAAATCGAACGAGTGAGCGCAGCGAACGAGTAAGTTTTCTGATACAAAAACAACGAGTGCGTAAATACCGTACAAAGCACTTTCCATGTGGTATTGTGTTTATTATATACATACTGAGACATTCATCATTTTGGCAGCCTTTTTATTTTAAATCTTTCAAAAATGCTAAAATTTCCCGCTACACACTTACCGCAAAATGACAACGAAAACGAAGTATCAGCTTTTTAGTAAAAACGTTTGTTAAAAACATAAATGACGGTAAGGATATGAGGTAATCCAAGAACTATAAGTAATCTTAACTGTTTGTTCTCAATGCACAATTGAAAATGAGTGAATTTAAGTAAAATGGCCGGTTTCAATATAAGCTTAAGCTTAAATGAAAGGCAAAGTAGCTCCGACAAAAAGCACAACAAAAGCTTACGTCTCGTTCTGTTTTTCCCTTTCTGCTGTTGTTTCGCCGGCTCTCTACCGTTTTCTTTATCGACAGTGAAACAAACAAAACTATTCCACTCCATTTCCGAAATGTTTTTCACTTTTTTAGCGAGAAAAACTCTTTGAGTAAAACTTTTCTCGTTGAATGTGTGCGAAGCGGCGCTGCAAGCTGCAATAAAAGGCGGGAATTTTGGCGCGAAACTCACACACCTCTGTGGCTTCTGATTGGACGTATCATTTTTCTCACACGTGAAAAAACATCGTTCGCGATTCTGATTGGACGTATCATTTTTTTCACGTGTGAAAACCATCGTTCGCTCCTCTGATTGGCTAGAACTAATTTGCGTACGAAAATTTACGACATAGCTTTTTGGTGAGTATTTCTCAGTATGTATATAATAAACACTGCTCCTTACTGAAAAGGTTGTGTCAAAAGAGCTCTTTCTCTACCCCTCTAGTTTTGCTCCCCAGGCCTGATCCACCCACCCACCGTTAGGGCAGTTCCCGGGCTACCCACGTGTGCCGCCGACCAAGACCCCAAGCCCTCCACATTTTTGGAGACCGCACTGGCCTGGTGCCCGGCCGGCGCCAGGTGAAAACCTTGTTTTAACGAATTCAGACAGATATGTATTATAAAAAAATACAAGTTAGCAAAATTTTCATATTCAAAACTCGGCTGTTGCCTCTATGTAACTAACATTTTAATGAAATATATATTGTTAAAGAAATGTAGCTAAATTGCAATTAAAACTACGTACACCTGTGAGAAAGGCGTTACAAACAGTTGAGTCGTATTCTCACTATTGTCTTAGATATATGTAACTAAAAACTCACAGGCCCCAGGTTTATTCTGAGAACTACTATTGTTCTATAAGATTACATGCAGTTTCGTTTCACGGGTTCTTTTAGAGATGTTTCGAGAATCTACCTTACACAGGGACCATTCTGCTGTGTTAGGTCGCTCAAGGTGCTTCGTTTTTTGGGGGAAGGCATGGCGACTGATAGTTCCTAAGTAAAATAGGACATGCAGTGACTTACTACTCGACAAGGAAATGCAAATAGTACAGTCAAAGCATCCAGAAATGCTTTGCGAAAACGCCTGTTTAAAACGATGTAAAAGAGAGGATTTATTGCACTATTTGCGTGCGACAGCCAAAAATTGAAACTCCAAACCGCGATGGGAATTTTTTCAAAAACAGCTGGCTGAAAAAACATGAAGTAGTGATTTATGTAACAAGGTAGCCAGCATAAGGCGAATCCGACCACGATGATGGCTAACATTCTGATGACTTTTCGCCTCGAAGCTGTTAAGGCTCTGTTACTGGAAGCAGTCCCTGAAGACTTGTGAAACCAGACTCTACGAGCAAGGAGGCAGTTGACTACAGCTGTTATTAACAGTGGAAGTGCATAAAAGGCAATGAAGCCGAAAATGTGAAAAGCTCTCATGACGAGATATGTCTCTATGATGTTCTTGGACCATGGCCATACGGGGAGGCAAACATAATAGTCTCCCAACTTCTTAACTTTGAACAATAATAAGTATGGCGTAATAGCGAGTAATGAGACGGACCATATTATCATTGTGATCGTCTTATGTTTATGGAAGAGGGTTAGTTTTAGCGGGTAATAGATAACAAAGAAGCGATCGATGGAGATAATAGTGAATGTTATCACAGAAGCAGCGATTGAGACAGCCATGGCATAGACAAACAGTTTACACGTGATAGTTCCTATTGTTCCACCGAACCAACGGTTATGATCGAAGTACATGAACCACACAGAGTTGGGCATCACTGTCAGGGTTAGAATTAAGTCAGCAACTGCCAAGTTCTTGATCAGCAGATACGTGATTCGTTTCGAAGGTGTTTTGGCACTCACCACAACCTGCAGTCCCACAGAATTGCCGAATAGCGATATTACAAAGATCGTGATGTACGCAAAGGTAAATCCAACTTTGGTTTCCGTTGGGTGCAAAGGGGGTGATATGACGTTATTCATAAGGGTACTTGTATGATTGCTGAAAGTCATTCTACAAAAAAATATGACGCCAGAAAACATTATTGTTAGTACAATTCAATTTAAGCTTAAGAAATAACGTATTAGCACCTATGAATTTTAAAATCCCTGTGTATATCCCCAAATCCTGGCCGAAACCAAAATTTATTCTCCATGGATACATAATAATCGCTATCCCAATTTCTGCCTCACCACGAGGGTTATTACTTCGCTGGAGCGCGAAGTAAAGGATTCGCGACGCTCCGGAATGTATCAAAGTTGACTGTTTTTGACAAGATTGGGCACGCAAAGTCTGTAGATTTTCGGTTTTATTCGGGTATTTGACGAAGTGAGAGCCGAATTAGTTCCAGATATCTCGAGATCACGTCGATTTCTTTGATTTATTGTTTAACTTTTTCGAGGAAGAAAGAATTATTATTTTGGCTTTCCAGGGGTTTGAACCGACTCACCTGTGTGACCCGTCAGATCAGAGGAGAGTTGAGTGATTAGCCAATTGTGCTACTGCGACCCAGAGTAGTTCGGGGTATGAAAAATAGTTATGAAATGATGCACTAGTTTCGGGCCAAGATTGGGCGTGCAAGTTCGTGACTTTTCGGCTTGTTTCGGCTATTTAACAAAATGAGACTTGACTACTTCGAGATATCTTGAGATCACGTCTGGTTTAGTCTTTAATTTACTCGAGGAATAAATAGAGGATATTGCGTGGCCGCGCAGAGACACGAAATTTCTCTTCGAGTGTTGAAAAACATTTCTCGAGTGAGCCCTCCTTTCGAACTGTTTTATGATGAATCTAAAGTTACAAAATGCTGCACAAAGACATTTTGTCTTTGTTGAATGTTACATAGCAAAATTGCTTCCATGCATCGCGTGACTTTCTCGAACGCTCTCTACGTTTTTGGATTATTCATGAATAATTAATTAGGGCGTGTTAACAGTTCAGCATGAGTCAGCAGATTTGCATCAGTTACTGAACTTATAAAATGTGTCGAAAAGCTACTACTGTTGGCCTGTTTAGTATTTTCTAGAACCTTATGTCAAACGGTATACAAGTTCTAAACGAGCTCTTTTGACGAACTAAGTTTCTCCCACGAGCTGGACTGCTGTGTTTAGTCAAGTGTGACGAAGGTCGATTTTCAATGTCTGTGTTTACAAGTTGGCTGAAGCCGTAAGATATCAGAAGTTCAAGTGAGAGTTTGTTATTATTGGCAGATGCTGTTTAGTTTAACGTAAGTTCAAGCCAAGTTTGTGTTGGCGGATGCTGTGTTTTAAAGCTCTGTAAAGGCTATGTTCCCTTGGTATTAAACTTCCTTGAGTTAACCCGACATCGCTGCGTGCTGATAGTCAGTGAATAATTAACCTCAAAAAATTGGAACTCGTAACATTGAGTTTTAGCCAATTCCATGCTCAACGTAATTGATTCCTTACCCATGCCTTGATGTGACTAAGAAAAATAGAGAATTCTCCTTTCACTGTTTGTTTCGTTAGACCTGTTATTCACCGTCAGCAACGTCATATATGACTTACGTCTAAACGTTTAGACCCAAGTCAAATTTAGAAGGATTTGTATGGAGTCATCAGAGCATAACTGGGCTAATATCTCAGAGACAATTTGGCCCGAAATGCTAGTTTTTGGCAAGTAGGCCACTTGGATGTTGCTCTTTGCAGAATGTCCTGACAAATCCCATAATTTCACAAATTAAAACCTTACTCTTACCATATTTCATTTCTTACTATTCCTCCGCATTTACAATTAATCAGTTCCACAACCACGACGCCGAAGTGTACGCTCCTTAGCGTCTTGATTAAGACTGCTCACAGACGGCCCAGACGTAGTATATGTGTCAAATGAATATAGTAATAATGGTTGACACTGCAACTGACCCCGTTCTGTATATAGTATTCTTGCTCCTTGTGTAGCTCTTTGAAATATACCGATTCATAATAAAGATGTTCACACATATTCTATACAATAGGTGAGCTAAATACAGGAAATAAACGCAAGGTTCAATGCATAGTTTCGGTTCGATTTACACAGCTTTGATCAAAACATAATCATTCTCAGTTTCAAGAATAGTTTATTCTAAACCATAAGAAAAGATTTAATTAGAATTTTAATTTTTCGCTATTTCTATTTCACTTTTTACATTTAGTTCATTTCATTTGCCGGAAAGTAAGCCTTAGAAATTAAAAGGACGTTTGATAAATTCACGCTCGCGCATTCTAGTCTTATTTTAAACTTTATAGCGGAAGGAAATCTTTGAGCAGGGAATAAGTCAGCACAGAATTTGATGGTCGGCGAATTTCTGTAATCATCCATCGTTCTGCTAGTGATAAGCTAGCCGTTGAATCATTCGCTCGTCTTGCTTGTTTTGGGCCGAGTCTTATTTCGGTCAAAGAGAGAGAAAGAGTGTCTGGCAAGGTTCAGCTGAAGGTTTCCAATCAAAGATTTGTGAACTCATGTCTGGCAAACTCACTTAGTGTTAAAATATACACTGTTCTACGCACCTTATAACTTCATCTCCGCTTAACAAGTGTCTTTTGGTCCATAACTTTCATAACAACTGCTCCACAGAATGTCACTGATAACACGTAACGCAAAAGAGTATGGAAGTGCGACTGCACAATTAATGTCACAAAATCTACCTATTGTAAGCTGTTCCTTCGGGATTTTTTGTGTTTTACGTCATCCTAACCATTTCGTACTTGCGGGCGCAAACAATAGAAACGTCATCATTACCAGCCGATTCCCCGCGGCCCCTGTTCAAGCAAATCCAGATTTTTTCTGTATTGACTGTATGACTGTATATTTCAACTGTAATTCCTTAATATACGCGCGAGTTACTAAAGTGCCTCCTCAGGATTTCGCATTCTGGGCGAAATCCCTGCGGGGGCAATTAATATTCACATGGACAAAATAGGATGAGTCGTCGAAACTCCCATGAACTAAAATAGTCCAAAAGTCAAAATATAACAAAACAAAGCTAAGATACCTTTAACTGAACGTCTCCTTCTTCTTCCTGGCCGGTTAAAGTGGCATTTTGTTGAGTTTTGCAATCGTAAGTACTATCCACCAAAGAAGAATTAAAGGCTGGCTACAA
>CALNXK010000910.1:25000-28356 GCA_942486035.1 Porites lobata | reverse complement strand
GAACGAAAGAATTGAGTGGACAAAGGCGCTAAAAGCTCCCATCTCGATAAAACCACTCTTAAAGAAAATGTTGCCCAAAATGCTCTTTAAGATACGAAAAGGAGATTTTTCGCACAGAAAAATGTTCATTTTCTCATAATAACGACGATAATGAATTATTGTTAATTATGAAAAATATTACCAAATAATAATAACAAAATGACAGATACAATGATAAATTGAGAACACTTACAATTCTCTCAATTGTGCCATGTTTGAGAAAATCCCCGCATCTAATCGCTGAATTTCATTGAAGCGTAAAGATCTGTTAGAAGGTAAAGACCAAATTACAGCACAACCTACCAATGGTTTCTCAATAATTTTACTGGGGAATAATCCCTGTAAATAGGACATCCAAAATATTATTTTTAGTTGTTATTTAGATGTATGGTTTAGTGTTTATAGAACAGTAATGAAACTGCGCTAACATGGCAAAAACAGCTGAAAAGACAATCTATAGGCCAAATGCCTTAATCAAAATTCATTGTAAATGCAGAAGCAATAAAGCTAACTGAAAAACTCATTCATAATTCATAGGCCAAATGATTTATCAAATGGTCGATAAAATGCATCACGTGCAGTGATTTTATATTTATAAAACCTCCCCTTTTAAGTATGCGGTGTTTTGTCAGATATAAAGTCACTGCACGTGACTTATGAATATCAATTAACACCACAGTAACTGACACAACAAATAGTGGGTGAATATTTAACATTCTTTCAAAATTACACACGCAGGAAATTGAGTATTGCACAAAATCAAACTTTGTTCTTTGACCAATTTGATCAGCCGAATGTTTAGTGACTTAGCGGTAATATTGGCTATTACAGTACACGAGCGTTGCACGCAAGACTTTTCAGTTTTGAAGACGCAAGGCTCGAGTACTAGTTAATCGTTTACCTACCATTCGCAATTTCAGAAAATCTTTCCAAAGGCTACTTTTTCACTGCACGTGTTGACTTTGGGGTAGCATTTTCGATTAGCCTGCTCTTTTCCCCGGACATTTTAGGCTTCCGAAAAGCTCTGGAGCATAACACCATATCCTCTTCAGTTAGCGTGGTTCGTAGGAGAAAATTTCTAAACGCGTGTGAGATTTAATTTTCTTGCATGTCTAATTTCATATCTATCTATTTCGGCTCGTGATTTCAAACACGATACAAATCTGCTGCTTGTTCATTAAACATTACATTAATGCGACGACTTTTAAAATAATACAGTTGGACGCACGGAAGGGAGTGCTTGGCCAATTGGCTATACCAACACGAAAAGCTCCAAGGCTGAATTTTTCTCTGCTAGAGTGCTTTTCAAAGGAGGTAGCATATTGGTGGAAAGTGTTCGCAATATCCAACTTTTTAAATTTTAACATGACGTGTTGTAATCTTGGCAACGTTCGTCTCAAAAGTGGCTTGATAGGGTTTTTCGGGGTCGATACCTCCCAAGTTTGAGCATAAACTACATATTACAAAGATTTGGTAAAAGTTTCCACCACAGCTGCATTAGATAAAGACTGTTATGATCAGGGTTGCGATGACATCTTAGTTGGCATAGCAACGAAATGACGCCATTGCCTATTTTACTTGCGCCCGTATTTCTCGGCAGTGGAAACTGTTTTTCCAAAATCGTTTACGGAAACTTTTCTCTCCAATAGCCACTTCGATGTTCCTGAAGTTTATGAGAAGCCTGTAAGAGAGTTATCGAAATATTTTTGAGCGAGGTTTTTATGCTTAGAAATATGGTAAAAACTGGAAAGTCTTGATGTTCGGCCGTTATATGTAACCGTGACTTAAACATTATTACCACCGCGACGATCATATCTTCATTTATATTTGTATTCCGTGGTTCACGTAGTCTCCATAGAGTACCGAAGTGTGACGTCATAAAAAATGAAATTTGTGAAATTATGGGATTTGTTAAGCTATTCTGAAAGAACAACGTCCAAGACGCCTACTCGCCAAAAATTAGCAATTTGGGGCAAATTGTCTCTGAGATATTAGCCCAGTTATGCTGTGACGATTCCATACAAATCCTTCTAAATTTGGCTTGGTTCATAAGATTAGGAACCAGGTAAGATTTAGAAGGATTTGTATGGAGTCATCGGAGCATAACTGGGCTAATATCTCAGAGACAATTTGCCCCAAATTGCTAATTTTTGGCGAGTAGGCGTCTTGGACGTTGTTCTTTCAGAATAGCTTAACAAATCCCATAATTTCACAAATTTCATTTTTATGACGTCATCACTTCGGTACTCTATTCATTAGAGATATACGGATTAGTGTTCATAGAACAATAATGTACCTGAATTAGAATGGCAAAAACAGTCGAAAAGACAATCAATAGGCGAAACGCCTTGATCAAAATTTCATTTTAATTACAGAGAATCTAAAGGTTAATTAAAACGACAACTTTGCCAAACAATACAGATGGAAGCAAGAACAGGAGTTTTACAGTTATGGATAGAAGCGAGGCTGACGGTAACCTTGTTTTGATACAAATCTTCCTGCTTTATTAGGTAAATCAAGTTATTCTTAAGGTAACTAGAGTTTTTCACGGACAATTTCTATAACAAAGCAAAGGGGCTTTGTATCAAAACAAGGTCACCGTGAGCCTCACATTCACTTGAAGGCCAGGGTACTAAGTCCACAACTGTAATATGGTCTATTAGCCACCAACGCGATTGAGAAATTCTCTTTTGGCCCTGGAGGTTATACTTTTAGAATGGATAACCGACACTATTTTTGCCATTAAACTGTTTTTTTTTTGGATAGTAAACACAGAAAAAAACCTATGCACCCACTTGTAGTAACGATGTCAAAGGAACAACTAATATAGGCACGCTCAAAACGTCTAATAACAAAGTTCCATTTCCATAGCTAATTAATTCCTTTTCTGGCTTTATGCTCTCTTCTAAGACAACCATATTCCAAATAGGTAATTTCCTTTTACATCTGGCTGCCGTGATAACTCTAAACCATTACACAGAAGATGACACACTTACATCCACGTTACCAGCAGGTACTATGCTTTGTTTGGAAAAGATGTAATTACTTTCAGGCTCAGGTATTAACCCCTTGCATAATGGCGCCTTTTCTAAAGTTTACTGCCTGCTTTTTATTAAAGAATATATTTTCCTTGTAATTTTCCTTTTCATTTTTTAACTCGTCTGTTTTGGTGTTATATTTTTTCTGTTTGAAATGACAATTTTGATGCCAGAAATAGGTATCTCGCATTAACCCTCGCGAAACTCGCTTTTAAATAGCGCCACTCAAGTTAAGCTGTGTCGTGCGGGGTTCTAAACTAGATGGGTAACCCGCCGCGA
>CALNXK010000910.1:0-20000 GCA_942486035.1 Porites lobata | reverse complement strand
TCAAAATTACACACGCAGGAAATTGAGTATTGCACACAATCAAACTTTGTTCTTTGACCAATTTAATCAGACAAAAGTTCGGTGACTTAGCGGTAATATTGGCTATTACAGTATATGAGCGTTTGCACGCAAGTCTTTTCAGTTGCGAAGACGCAAGGCTCGAGTACTAGTTTTTCGCTTTCCTACCATTCGGCAATTTCAGAAAATCTTTTCAAAGGCTACTTTTTTACTGCACGTGTTGACTTTGGGGTAGCATTTTCGATTAACCTGCTCTTTTCCGCGGACATTTTAGGCTTCCGAAAAGCTCTGGAGCACAACGCAATGTCCTCTTCAGTTAGAGTCGTTCGTAGAAGAAAAGTTCTGAACGCGTGTGAGATTTAATTTTCTTGCATGTCGAATTTCATATCTATCTATTTCAGCTCGTGATTTCAAACCCGATAAAAAAAACTGCTGCTTGATCATTAAACATTACATTAATGCGACGACTTTTAAAACAATACAGTTGGACGTACGGAAGGGAGTGCTCGACCAATTGGCTATACCAACAGGAAAGGCTCCAAGGCTGAATTTTTCTCTGCCAGAGTGCTTTTCAAAGGAGTTAGAAAATTGGTCGAAAGGGTTCGCAATATCCAACTTTTTAAGTTTTAACATGACGTGTTCTATTCTCGCCAGCCTTCGTCTCAAATGTGGCTCGATAGGGGTTTTCAGGATCGATACCTCCTAAGTTGGAGCATAAACTACCTATAACAAAGATTTGGAAAAAGTGTCCACCACAGCTGCATTAGATGAAGATGAAAATTTGTTATGATCAGGGTTGCAATGACATCGTTGTTGTCATAGCAACGAAATGACGCCACTGCCTATCTTACTTGCGCCCGTATTTCGCGGCAGTGGAAACTTTTTCCAAAATCGTTTACGGGAACTTTTCCCTCCAATAGCTGCCTCGATGTTCCTGAAGTTTAAGAGTAATTTTTAAGGGAGTTATCAAGATATTTTGGGGTGACGTTTTTATGGTTAGAAATACGGTAATAACTTGGCAGTCTTGATGTTCGGCTGATATATGCAACCGTGATACCAGTGCGACGATCATATCCTCATTTATAGCGGAGCTCTGGAGCGCGAAGCGCGTTTGTGGAGCACCATGGGTAAGTAGATCTACCCAGCCCAGAAATTGTTTTAATCACGTGACCGTACACTTCCCGTCCGTCCGCACCACAGGGAAACCAATGTTCAATCTCACACTTTCTATCCAGTTTGGGAGTACAGGAAGCCTGATATTGCACACATATTGCACATTAATGTTGTGATCAATTGACAGCTGTCAAAACAGGGTATCCTCTGACCAGTATCACCTGACCGTATCGCGGGTTCCGGTGTCGACTTATCGAGGTCGAGTATCTTTTTGAAGTTATTCGCTGACAAGTTACTAGTTTTCAAATGATTGCAGGCTCAAGTTTAATTTTCTTTAATTCATATGAAATATGTTGTGCTTTATATGTGCCGCACAATTAAAATTTGGATTTCAAACTGACCTCGGAAGCTAAACTTCAGCCAGTTTTTACAGGCAGGGAAAGCATGCCAGTTGCTTTTGACTTTTCTCACCATGGTCACGTGTAGGTCACGCTCTACGCCCCACTTTTATGCTCTGATTGGTCAAAACTTGACAGGTGAGTTCATGCGGAAATTTATGCAGTATCTTGAAACTTGCAATTGTTTACTTTGACGGCTGAAGCTGACAGAGTTTTGTGTCAACTTGTGATATTTTTAACTGTCTTTTTTCACTGAATGTACAAAATGAAATTCAACTGCTATCAAGCGTCTTCTGTTATTCATGGCTAGTTTGTTTATTGGGTTTTTGGTTGAGAAATACGTCGCTTGTCAAAGTCAGAAATCCGATTTCCGATGGCATCGTTTTCGTTTTTCACCTTGCTTGATGCATAAGAGGGTTGAAAAGTCTCAAGCGATTCTGGTCTTACTTGATAGTTTTCAGTGCATCTCGAATGGTAAGCCTGAGTAATTAGTTTCTTTGATGTTTGTTTTTTGTATCTAATTTAATGAAGTCGAGCGTAGTTTATGGGGCTATTTAGTTTATGCACGTTTGTAAGATTTGAGACAATGATCTGTCCGAGTATCAGGTTTGATTATAATCTTATAGAACTTTAAAAAGCCTTCAAACATTATTTCACCGCAAATAGAAAGAAAACGTTCCAAGGAATATTTAGTTATAATTCTGGCTGTAAAAGAAAGGTTTAAGCAATTTTCTTGCCTCGAGTTCATCTTTGAAAACAGCAAACACCGTGAAGCCGGCTTAAAACATATACAAGGATTTTCAGAGACACTTTAATACTTGTCTTCGTGAAGGAAAATTGTTGTGTCTGTATATGCTCCACCGAAATATTTTCTTTTTATTATTGATTGTTAGGCCGTTTGTTTTTTCAGTCGCTCATGAACATCGCTTGCAGGAGTAGTCAAAATGCCACGTGTATCAAACACTTTTGAAGATTACACATCGTTATAAAACCATTAGATAAAAAATAAACATAATAAATTCTTTATTATGTTGAAGCGTATAACTCTATTAACAGTCGACTTTGGCGCTTGTCAAAAGTGAGAACCCGCTAGCCGTAAGGGTGATTTTGGAAATTTTTTTTAACGGTTTCTCTAAAAGCCCACGCGTACTTCGATCGTCCTGAATATTGAATGAGTGCAATGTGTATTGCAAAATTGTGAAATACTGCATTCTGTCCGAGGTCTGAATGATAAAAACAGCGCCTTATGGTACTGTTTCAATTCAGATGTGATGTATAAAAAGTATAAACGGTTGGCTTACACGTTTCCAGACTTGTTGGCAAGATTCTGAAAAGTAAACTTGTCGAACGCAAAAAAATTCGGCCTGATTTGTTTTCCAAGAATTTGTTTTCCAGGCGTAATCTACTGTGATCAAGAGCCATCATGGCTATGCTATTTTTTGGGTGTACATATAAAGCTATCAACTCGATGTAAGATTAAGTTCAGTCTTAGCTTGGACTGTTTGCAAATTATTTTTCTCTAAAATCACTTGGCCTTTCCCTCAAAAGTCACATGAATGTGCTCTAAAGTTAACTGATTTGTAGAATACAAGTTTATTGTTTGATTCAAATTATAAATTCGAGTTAATACGAGCTTCGCTTTTACCCCTGGCAAAATCTATATATTATTTGTATTTCCACGGTTCACGTAGTCTCCATTCAATTAAGATATACGGATTAGTGTTCATAGAACAATAATGTAACTGAATTAGAATGGCAAAAACAGTGGAAAAGACAATAAATAGGCAAAACGCCTTAATCAAAATTTCATTTTAATTACATTTTAATCAATTAAAACGACAAATTTCCAAGCAACACAGATGGAAGCACGGACAGGAGTTTTTAACCAATTAGCCACCAACGCGAAAGACGCCAGGGCTAGTGATTGAGAAACTCTCTTTTGGCCTTGGAGGTTATACTTTTAGAATACATAAGCGACACTATTTCTGTCATTAAACTGTTTTTATTTTTTTTGTCGATAGCTAACACGGAAAATAAACTATGCAAACACTTGTGATAACGTTGTCAAAGGAAGAACTAGTATAGGCACGCTCAAAACGACTAATAAAAAAGTTTCATTGCATAGCTAATTAATTTCTCTTCTGGCCTTTTTCTTTCTTCTAAGACAACAATATTCCAAACAGGTAATTTTCTTTTACATCTGCCTGTCGTGATAACTCTAAGCCATTACACAGAAGATGATACAGTTACATGCACGTTAAAGCAGGTACTATGCTTTGTTTGGAAAAGATGCAAATACTTTCAGGCTCAGATATTAACCCCTTACCTAATGGAACCTTTTCCAAAGTTTACTTTCTGCTTTTTCTTAATGAATTTATTTTCCTTGTAATTTTCCTTTTCAGTTTTTAACTCGTCCGTTTTGGTTTTAAATTTTTTTCTTTTTAAAATGACAATTTTGTTACCAATATTCCAAATGAATTCCTAACTAAGATAATGAGGGCACAAACAAAAGCATAAAAACAAAGAAAGCAGGACTATCCGTTAACACATTAAAGCCGGCAAACTCATGGCTTGATAGTGTAGTACGGTAATTCCTCACTAAGATGACAAGGACACAAACAACCAAAAGCATAACAAAGAAGAAAGCAGGACTACTTTTATCAACTGATCGTGAGGCCGGTAACATATTAAAGACGGCAAATTCATGGCTTGATAGTGTGGTATGGTAATGATAGTAGCTCGACTTTACCCTACTATGGCATTAACTCGAAGGCACATGCCAACAACAACAAAAAATTCAAGTAAATAAAGAGCAACAAGTACGACTTACAAAAGAGTTAACTTTGTTAGACTTGAGAACGTTCCTGTTTCCAGTTTCTGGATTTTGTTATTATCAAGATATCTGCGTAATGAGAGAACGAAAGAATTGAGTGGACTAAAGTGCTACAAACTCACTCACTTGGTCGCCCGAAGGCGGGCAACCACTAGATCTTTCCACAGCCTCTTATCAGCCATCAGAACAGCAATCTCACATGTTTCGAATGCCCCAGTATTCCTCTTAAGAGTGTCAATATAGGTAGTATTCGGTCTTCCTCTCCCGCTAAAAACTCCTATCACAATAAAACCACTCTTAAAGAAAATATTGCCTCAAAATGCTTTTTAAGATCCAAAAAGGAAATTTTTCGCGCAGAAAAATATTCGTTTTCTTTAGTTACTCCCTATTTTGCCGTTCAAAAGAGGGCAAAAGAATGACGGTACGAACTTCCCGCGTCCGCCATTTTCATCGGCGTGCAATCAAATTCCTCACTAAGATGACAAGGACACAAACAACCACAAGTATAACAACGAAGAACACAGGACTACTTTTATCAACTGAGTCCGTTAACACATCAAAGAGGGCAAATTCATGGCTTGATATTGTGGTATGGTAACGATAGTGGCTCCACTCTACACCACTCTAGCATTAAATCGAAGGCACCTGCCAACAACAACAAAAAACTCAAATAAACAGCACTTCAACGAGTACAACTTACAGCTTAGTTAACTCTGTCAGACTTGAGAACGTTCCCGTTTCCAGTTTCTGGATTTTGTTATTATGAAGGTATCTGCGTAATGAGAGAACGAAAGAATTGAGTGGACAAAAGCGCTAGAAGCTCCTATCACGATAAAACCACTCTCGAAGAAAATATTGCCCAAAATGCGGAGATTTTTCGCAAGGAAAAATGTTCGTTTTCTCATAATAACGACAATAATGAATTTTTGATAATTATGAAAATTATTACTAAATAATAATAACAAAATGACAAATAGAATGATATATTGGTAACACTTACAATTCTCTCAATTGTGCCATGTTTGAGAAAATCCCCGCATCTAATCGCTGAATTTCATTGAAGTGTAAAGATCTGTTACAAGGTAAAAACCAAATTACAGCACAATTAACAAATGGTTTCTTAATAGTTTTACTGGGAAAAAATCCCTGTAAATATGACATCCATAATGTTAATGTTAGTTGTTATTTAGATGTATGGATTAGTGTTTATAGAACAGTAATGAAACTGCATTCACATGGCAAAAACAGCTGAAATGACAATCTATAGGCCAAACGCCTTAATCAAAATTTCATTGTAAATGCAGAAGCAATAAAGCTAACTCAAAAACTCATTCATAATTCATAAGCCAAATGATTTATCAAATGGTCGATAATGCATCGCGTTCAGTGACTTTATATCGATAAAACCTCCCGTTATAAGTATGCGGTGTTTTATCAGATATAAAGTCACTGCACGTGACTTATGAGTATCAATTATCAGCACAGCAACTGACACAACAAATGGTGGGTGAATATTTAACATTCTTGCAAAACTACACACGCAGGAAATTGAGTATTGCACTAAATCGAACTTTGTTCTTTGACCAATTTAATCAGCCAAAAGTTTAGTGACTTAGCGGTAATATTGGCTATTACAGTATACAAGCGTTGCACGCAAGTCTTTCAGTTGTGAAGACGCAAGGCTCGAGTACTAGTTTTTCGCTTTCCTACCATTCGGCAATTCCAGAAAATCTCTTTAAAGGCTACTTTTTCACTGCACGTGTTGACTTTCGGGTAGCATTTTCGATTAACCTGCTCTTTTCCCCGAACATTTTAGGCTTCCGTAAAGCTCTGGAGCATAACGCCATGTCCTCTTCAGTTAGTGTCGTTCGTAGAAGAAAAGTTTTAAACGCGTGTGAGATTTAATTTTTTTTGCATGTCGAATTTCGTATCTATCTATTTCGGCTCGTGATTTCAAACCCGATAAAAAACTGCTGCTTGTTCATTAAATAATATATAGATTTAGCCATTGCTAAAAGCGAAGCTCCCGTTAATAAATTCATAATTTAAATCAAACAATAAACTTGTAATCCACAGATCAGGGCACATTCATTTGACTTTTGAGGCAAAGGCTGAGAGATTTTAGAGAAAAATCAGAATTTGATCGTCCAAGAGTGAAACAAATTTTACATCAAGTTATTTGTACACCGAAAAATAGCAATCATGTTCGATCACAGTAGATTAGGCCTGGAAAACAAATAGACCTATTCATGTATTGTATTTGCATTAGCTGTAGCATCATAATGTGGCATTCACCAGTCTCTCCAACATTGCTCCGTTAGAGAGACTATGGATAATTGGATAACCCCGAAATATAATTTTAAGAAAGACATGCGCCACGATAGTCCCTGGTGGCAGCCAATTTACACGTTGCATTCCTCTGTCTAAAAGAGAGGCCAAAATAAAAATGAGGCCGGATTTTTTGTGTTCAACAAGTTTAGTTTACTAGTAAATCTTGGCGACGAATCTGGTGGCGTGTAAACCAGCCTTTTAAACATACTTTTTCTCATCACGTCTCAGGTAAACAGTACACAGACCTCGGACAGAATTTGTTCTTTTTTGCCCTATTTAAACCTATAATTCTGCAGTTTTTCTCAATTTTGCTTGAGAATTTGCACTCATTCAATATCCACGACTATCAAAGCACGCGCTTCCTTTGCACAGCAAATTATAGCATTGAATTATAAAACGTTTTCTGTTAGAAAAATCTGGTCCTATGTGATATGAGGGGTAATAATTATGGGCTTTTAATGAAAACGATAAAAAAAAATTCCCAAAATCACTTTTCGGCCTGCCGGACGGGTTCTCACTTTTGACAGGCACCAAATTTCATGATAGAGAAATTGTTATGTTTAGGTTTTATTTCCCTTTATTCATTAAACTGTGTATGATTTTGTTATGTGTAATCTTTAAAAGCGAGTGATATTTACGCGCGGCGTTTTGAGTATTCCTACATGCGATGTTTATGTTCGACTGGAAACAACCGATGCAGCGATGAAAATTGCGAGAGGGACTACTAACAATCAATAAAATAAGTTTAATTCGGTGAAACATGTACAGAGACAATAATTTTCGTTCACGAAGAGAAGTATTGAGAGTAAAGTGTCTCAGAAAATCATGAGTCAGGCAAGCATAAGCTTATTTATGTTTTAAGCCGGCTTCTCGGTGTTCGCTCTTTTTCAAGATGAACTCGAGGCAAGAAAATCGCTCAGAGCTTTCTGTTTACAGCCAAAATCATAACTAAATAATCTTCGGAACCTTTTCTTTGAATTTGCGGGTCAAAAAATGTCTAAAGGCTTTTTAAACCTGATACTATTGTAGGTTAGATCATTGCTCGTGTTTTAACTTAAGCCGCATAAACCATACGCTCGACTTCAGGAAACCGAAAAAAAAAAACAAACATCAAAAACAATAATGGCTCAAGCTTACCAGTCGAGATGCTGCTTCTGAAGGTCATCAAGTGTTCCAGAATCGCTTGAGACTTTTCAACCTTCTTACGCCTCAAGCAAGGGCAAGTGAGTAAGCTCATTTTTGAAAACGATGCCATCCGAAATCGGATTTCCAATGACTTTGACAAGCGGTGCATTTGTCAACAAAAAGCGCAATAAACAAATCAGCCACGAATTACAGAACAATCTTGATAGCAGCTGTATTTCATTTTGTACATCAAGTAGAAAAAGTTTAAAACATCACAAGATGACACAAAACTCTCTCAGCTCCAGCTATCAGTAAGCAAAAATTTTCCGCATAAACTCACCTGTCAAATTTTGACCAATCAGAACATAAAAATTGGACGTAGAGCGTGATCAACCCGTGACAGTGAGAAAAGTCAAAAGCGATTGCCTTCCCTGCATGTAAATGTAAAAGCCGGTTGAATTTTCGTGTCCGAGATCAGTTCGAAATCAACATTTTAAAAGTGCGGCTCTTGAAACACGACTTATTTCATATGCATTATAAAAAAATTGAACTTGAACCTGCGATCATTTGAAAAGTAGCAACTTGTCAGCGAATACCTTCAAAATATTACTCGAACTCAGAGGGTCGATACCTGAGCCCGCGATACGGTCAGGCGATACTGGTCAGCAGAAACACTGTTTTGACAGCTGTCAATTAATCAAAACATTGATGTACAATATCAGGTTGCAGGCTCCCAAACTAGCTAGAAAGTGTGAGATTAAACATTGGTATGCCTGTGGTGCGGACGGGCGGAAGGTCAGGTAGTCGGTGTACGGTCACGTGATTGCCGAATTTCCTAGGATGGATAGATTTTCTATAAAGCTATGGGGCTTCGAATTGCGCCCGTGATCAAATAAAATATCAGCGCAAAACTTTAAACACTACGTGACCTCAATAGATAGAAAAATGAGCCCGCCATCCACTCAGGTGATGATGGTCAGCATATACTCTAGTTTGACAGCTGTCAATTAACCTTCATTAGAATGGCGAATATTCGAATTAACAGACTACGAGTGTGAGTAGGACATTTCCGTCCGGCATGTAGTGGAAAATGCCAGATCGTGTACCTGAGCGAACCTGAGCCCTCGTTATTAGTTTTTTGATAGCGGTCTGCACATGTCCCATTTTGACAGCTGTCAATTGACCTTAATTTGGCCTGCCAATGTAACTTTAAACGACTGTCAGCCAACTGACAGCGTTGCCCGGCGTAGTTTCGTTTTTATGTTGAATTGGTAAGTGTGACATATTATATCAGCTTATATATAGGGGCAAAACGACTGGCCTTTTATCTGAGCCCGCGAGACGGTCATGTGATAATTGTCAGCGGATGTCTGATTTTGACAGCTGCAATCTAATCGTACTCATACGGATGGCTTACATAACTAAGAGGCTAGTCAAGTTGTGCAAGATCTATTGTGACATTTGACATCGGCTTACATGAAGTGTGTGTACGGACGGGCGTACGCTACGTCATAACCAAATTTTCTGGGATGGATAGTTTACCAAATTTTCTTACCCATGGTGCTCCGCTCCGCTATTAGATTAATGCGAAGACTTTTAAAATAATACAGTTGGACGCACGGAAGGGGGTGCTCGGCCAATTGGCTATACACGCTTTTAATAAGTCTGGGCGCCATCTTGAATTTTTAATTTATGACGTCATTCGCGGAAAGACTTCGGCCGCCATCTTTGTGTTTTGACTGCGTGACAGTACCATGTCAGGACGAAAGGCAAAGTCAGGGCATTATGAATCGCTTTATTCCATTCTTTTCCTCTATAAACATAAACAAAAACAGCGAATCCTTTTCCCAGGCTAAAGTAATCGCAGTTGTGCGGTTCGTCGGCGATATCATGTTCTATAACAAACGCAACACTAAGAAATGTGACATAAGATTCCAAGCGATCAGCATTTATTAAAAGCTAGCACGGCTACAGAGAATTAACAGGGTGGAGTACTCGACCGTAAAGGTGTGTAACTTAGTCTTTTTGTGTATGGGTTCTAATTCGTACCGCTATATTCATCTCTCAAATATTGCTTTTTTGCTAGGGGCAGAAACATAGAATCGTCTGTTCTTTTCATTTTGGAGATGATGACTTCGGAAGTATGGTATTGTATTGTATTGTCTTTTAATACTGGTCGGTAACTTTTGAAAACGTGCAGCCTTCCCTCGATCGGTGTTTAAATGCCATGTTCACAAGCCATACCTTATCCGTAAGATCTAAAATAAGATAAAGCTGGACAGGAATCTGATTCGAGGGAAACCAAATATGGTAAACACCACAGGAGTGAGGCGTGTGTTGAGCCAAATGATGCTGAGCGACACAGCTTACACGAATCCGACGCTGAAATTTCTGAACTATAATCTGAAATTTTAGCACTAAAGGTAGAAGGTAGAAAACTGGTAAATATTAAGTGAGATTTAACCAGTCTTTTTTCAAAAAATATTTAAGACAGGACCACTTTAATATTGTCCAACCCAAATGACCCTGAAAAAGGTGTACCCTTTGAGCTCAAGCTTAACATTAACTATGTGACAATAAAACTTGCCTTCTCAGGTGTCAAGTTTCATAATGTAAAAGGGCGTTTGATTTCTGATAAACCATAACTTGATATTTATTATCTATCACTCTTCTGTTTGGTAAAGCAGCCAACTATGACATTGTGCTTGATATGGCAACACCACACACTAAGCCCTGAATATGAATGTATATGTACATATAAATATACATGCTAAACCAATATTTTTCATGTACTCAGCATATATAGTTGACCAGTTTGCCATTCAATATTATTAGAAACATCATTCTGGGACACGAGAGTATTTTGAACAAACCTTGTTTGCAGTGAGAGATGGGTTTCCATTTGCAAACAAGTGCAAATTACAGCTACCTGACCCTGACCTGAACCTTTTACTTGGAAACCACAACATATTTTTGCTCTGACCTTTTGATTCTCAATTAAGGATGGATTAGGAATTTTCAAACAACTTATAAATTGTTCCTCCCTAAAATAGGGGCACTTGCAATCCCACTCAAGCTGGTGTGTCAGTGTCAATTGGGAATTCAGGAAAGGAGCCATCAACAGCTCTAGGTCTTGGCAAATTGGAATAGTGGTCATTGAAGTTTGCCTAAGAGAGGTGTTTAACTCACTACCCGTGGAACCTTGTCTCCAGTTAATTAAGTTGAAACTATTGCAGGACAGTTAATTGTCTTAAGTGAATGGAAGAACTAGTAATTTGCCCTCTCTTTATTTTGGACAGTATGGAGTTGCCTGGCTGCATACAAGGGACACCTTAAAGCCCCCATTTCTCCTTGAGCATTTCTCCCTGTAATAAGGACTAACGACATTATATGCCTTGCATGCATTATTTGAATTAGGGTTCGTACCCTAGGTCCTTGGTTTGTGCTACTGTTTTGAGTTGTGCACATTCCAGCTCTTGGGAGTTCAGTGAATTCAAACACTTATATAATTTAAACATGTGATTACAGTAACCATTTCCTCCTGCTGTACAAGAGCATTCATCACAGCTGTTAACATTTTGAGGCTTCCTCAGTGATTTAAAGCATTTCCCTATACATGAATTTATTGTCCATATAAGCCTTCAATAATCGTCATGACAGTCATTTTCAAATAAACATTTGTATCCCTTTTCGAGGGTGTTTTTGCAGTTTTTCGTTGCTTGTTCAACAATGTAAATGTAAGTAGAGTTCTTTGGAAGAATTGATCCATCCCTGCTCCAGCTCTCTTTAGTGGCTACATCTCTAACCAGGAATCGAGCTGATAGCTTTCTAGATTACTGGGCTACGCCTTAACAGAGTGAACAATTATTCTGTGCAAGTGTCGACTGGAGTGTAAACGTTTTTATCCAACTTCTTTCTTACCCTAAAACCTATACATAATAACATTAAAAACTAATGTTGAAAAGCATAAACTTTTTATGGAGATAGAATTATCGTACATTTTGAAAGGATCAGAATAGCAACACGAAAAATCCTTTCAATCAGCTTTTATTTAATACCTGATAGATAATGTAAGTCTCTTACGAGCGGTAATAATTAATCGTTTTCAACTTTTTTAATAAAGGCCCGCATAAAAAATGAAAAAGTATCAAAACCATTGCTAAAAAAGATTACCTGGAACGAAGTTACGCTCGTGTCTGTTTACGTAAGCCACGACGATTACATATAAGCCAAAACTTTAATTCGCACTTTTTTTGGCATTTAAATCAGCTCTCGTTTGCCCTCGATATCATCAATCCAGGAATATCTTTGCACGAAAGCTTTAAAGTTACGATCACATACCCCCCATAAAGACATTGTATAAAGAAAATATTCCTCTTGATATAAAGTAAAAACATTCCTTTTTATATGAGCACACTGCAAAATCAACGTCAACAGAGCTTTCATCTTTAGTAGCCATTTTTGGCCATGTGTATGATCTTTCCGCGAATGACGTCATTCATTGAAAATTCAAGATGGCGCCCAGACTTATTAAAAGCGTGTATACCAACAGCAAAGGTTCCAAGGCTGAATTTTTCTCTGCCAGAGTGCTTTTTAAAGGAGTTAGTTTATTGGTGGAAAGGGCTCGCAATATCCAACTTTTTAAATTTTAACATGACGTGTTATGAAATTATAAAATCACTGTTATCCTCATCAAAATTTTGATTATGTATAACGTCAAACTCTTTCTTTCCTTTTTGTCGTTCGTTTAGATAGTACAAACACCAACAACCACAAAGAACAGAATCTCTGTTTTGTAATTCGTCCTAAGAGAAAATGAGCCCTTTTCCAGCTGATACTAAATAGTGATAAATTTAATGTGGCATGATTAATCCAAATGGGTCAAAATATTCAACAAATGAATCAATATTTCGATAACAAACCCTGTGTGTTCCAGGTCCTTGATTATCATCGAGATTAACTATTCCACATTCTTTTCCAATCTTTTTTGGTAAAGCATTTCTACTAAGGATATCACGAAAATGTTTAATTCCAAGCTTTTTTAATCCAATCAAACAAATCAAAGTTATTTTTAGACAGTGGTTTGTTTACAAAATTCAGCCTAGAACTGGAATTGAATTAAATGGGCTGTTTGGTCCGAGTAACAGTCCTTTTCCTTTTCCTTTTCCCTTTCCTTTACTCTTTTTTTTTTTCCTCCCATTAAAATTGGATTTTCCAGCTTCCGTTTTAAGGTTGTGGAAAATATGAGTAATGTTCTTCACCATGTGTTTGAACAGGTGGTACATAAACATTTCTTGTATTAGATGATGGTTGTTTATCAACTTGAAGTCCACTTCCAAACATTTTTGATACTAAACTAATCGCCATTGGAATTCCAATAGATGGTAATGTCCCCCAAAATACTCCTTCAATTTGTTTTCTTGTTGGTTTAATAACCAATCATCCTCGTGTTTGATAAGCCTTGTTAATTTGGTCTATTTGTGCTTTTGTAAATTATTTTGAAAATTATTTCTTATTGCAGAAGCTAATTTTGACTTTTGATTATTTGTTAAACTTACACCATATTCAAAATAAGTTGTCATTTATTTATAGAATAATATTAAATTTAAGCTCGTTGCTTGTTGTTCTATTTCAGCGGTCTTTTCGTGAAGGACAAGAGCGTAAATATTATAATCTGTCGTTGTGTTGTCTGATAGTTCGTAATGAAACGCTAGTTTTGTAACTCCATCTTTGATATCCATTTTTTGTTTCGTCAGCTCAAAATAAACAAATGGGAATAATGTTTTAAACTTACTTATATTAAGAAGTGTTCCACCTTGGAAATCGTTGTTTGCATAAACATATGACATTACATCCCTATAAACTCTTGATAAATCTTCATTTGGTTTGTAGTGAATATCAGGGTATTCATTTCCATTTCCAAATTCAAGGTAACATCTATTTAATGTTCTTGAGTCTGTTGATACACTAAAGGTGTTATGCAAAAATGAATTACTTAATTGATTGTCAATATTTGCAGTGTTGATGAAAAATACAAAAACACGTCTTGGTTTTGAAATACTATTTTTAATAAAATAAAATAAATGAATAACGATTTGCAGGTAGCACATCCACATAGTGGTTCTGTAATTCTGAAATGACCGGTCTTTTGCTTGGAGTTATTTGATTTTCATTTAAATAAGTCCATTTGTATGGTTTAAGATAATTTTCCATGTATAACGTTTGTCCTTCAGCAATAAATATTAAGTAGTGGACCAAAAAGGTGAAGTCGCAGTATAATTAATCTGTAATTATTTCCTGCTCCATCAGCTCCTCTTGTCTCCAAATTAAATTTTGGTCTTTTTCATATTCAATTTCTAAATCAATTTTTGTATTTGGAAGTAAATTACATTCTAATGCTTCGATAAATGAATATCTGTTAAGAGGAATTTCGCAATTTACTTTGGATGATAAACCCAACAGCGCCTTTCTTGCAGCGAACCCCTTATTATAAGTTGCATTAACACCATCCACAAAAGCTCTTGCTTCATAAGCAGTATTAGCATCATTTCTACCGTGTTCAACATTTCGTGTTGTATATTTAATCTCCTCTGCACTTCTTGTTGTGTCAAGAAAGTAAAATTCGTTTGTGCCAATACTCTCAGCATATGAAGGATTATACTCAAGCAAATTTTTGATATTTACACAATGGTTGGCATAATTACAACTATAAGCCTCTCTTCCATTTGCAGTGATTTTCAAATTTTTTATAAATGAATTGGAACCATTTACAATTCCGTTATGGTCAGTAGCAGCAAGTGCTGCTGCATTTGCTAATTTACCCACTTTAAAATCAACTGATGATCTTGCTTTATACCAATCAAATGGAGTGGCTTCTGTATTATTAGCAACAATCTTAAGACCGACCCTGTTTTGATAAGCAGTGTTTGCTGGGTCAATATCGAGAGCTTGTTCAAGGTCAAAAACAACATCTTCATATCTTTCAAGATATTTTGGATTTCTAAAGGACTTCACAGTACTTTAATAATTATATAATTTTCCTCTTACAAATTTTTCCTCCACTCAAAATTTGATTCACTCTTCGATTTATCTCTTGGTGAGTCATTTTCTTTCGAATTGGCTTAACACTTACATTATCGTTAAAAGTAACTTTTTTTGGAATTTTTTTACTCTCACCACTTTTTGATAACATTTTAACTATCACCACCCTTTTTACCAACATGTTCACCAGTTTTCGTTGCAGCTGCTGTCACTGCTTTTTCAGCTCCTTTTTTAGCCGCTTTTTTCATTGTTTTTAATTTTCAAATAATTTATTTACCAAACGACTTAAATACTTCAGTTATTCCTTCTCCGTAAATATGTTGTCTTGTAAATTTCCCTGTTTCATTTTAAACTCCGATTGTCTCATCATTTTATTTATAGAATTATATTACATCGAATGGAGTATCAAAGTCAAAAACCAATCAATACCGTTAAAATTTACCGGTCGCCCAAGTGAGTCTGTTACAAACATTCTCATTTCAGCGATGTTAAATGATGAAACAGGGCAATACAAAGGTCTTCGCTGTTCAAATGTGACTGGATAAGACCTTGTAAGATTATCTGTTGGAATCACAGCAATCGTATTTGTATTTATTCCATTTACAATGCTATCATTTATTACACTTGTGTTGATATTTAGTACATCAATCGAATTTGTAATATTTGGTAGTTTTGTTCCATACTCTGTTTTTGTAACAAGTCTTTTTTTTCAAATCCAATGAGGTCTCCAAATTCTGTTCTTCTCAAATCAAGTTGATGGTCGCCTTCAATTGAAATTAAATCTCGGTATGTGGAAAGAATAGAAGTTAAATTTATTGAATAAACTTGTTTTCTTCCTGAGTCGGTTGAGTGATGATTTTTTTGAGCCATGTACGATGAGTATAATCATTAATATCTGAGTAGAAATACATTCCATCTGTGAAAGTAATTGTTTGCCATGTTGAACCATCATGAGTGTATTTGATTTTCTTGTTTTTGTAATCACTTCTAATGTTATACCATGAGTAAGTCATTGATAATCGGTCAAGAGTAAGTTCGGGTCAAGTTTCAGAGGTGGATTAAACTTGATTGTAAAATCACCGGGTCTGCTTGTTCCTCTTTTTTCTCGATTTACTGAGGAAATATGAATAGCTCGTTCTTCCATTTTTATTTAATTTTTATATAGTTTTTTAGTAAATTATTTAGTTGTTTCTTTGTGATTACTTTCATTTGGTTGAGAAGATGTGCGATTTGAGACAACTCTGGTATTACACCATTATTTCCAGCAAGAATTGAACCACCGAGTAATTCAAATCTGTCAAGAAGCTAATGTGGGTTGTTAAAGTAGAAAATGCCAGAGCCAGTTTCTGTTTTACGTTCAATTGATTTTTGCATGTTAAATGAATAATTTGATAAAGTATTAAACTTACTTATTATTTTCAGTGTTCTTTCATCCGGTTTGATTTTTACGGGATAAGCTACATTCCTTCCATCTTCATAAACAACTTTTATAACGGCAGGATTCAAATCTTTTTTTAAATCATTAATTTTTTCCTTAGCTTTATTATAGTATTTTTCTGTGAAATCTAATCCACTAAGTTCAGTTTTAAAAGAACTTGGATTAGGTAAACATTCTTCTTTTAAAATATCTTGACTTTCTTTTGACATCAAATACGTCTTTAAATCTTCTTTAGTAAATGGTTCTTTTTAAAAAGTTTGAGAAGAAGCACTTTTTTTCCTCATCATCTGCATCAAATAAATCATCATTACAAAAAAACAGTTGGATAATGTTGGTGGTTCTGGCGATACAACAAAAAATATTGATTTGAAAAATAATTGTAATGTTGACAAAAGCAAAACAACAACATTTCAAGAACTATCAGTTGCAAAACAATCATTAACTAATTTTGAAGAAGGAAAAGAGAACTTTGTTGGAATAAATGAATCATTTCCAATGAAAACATATTTGGATATGGGAGATAAATACCTCTTATTAGCCGAATTTTCGGACCGTACTGTAAATTACGGACGGAGTTTTTTTCCATCGATTTATGACTCAAGCGCGAAGCGCTCGGGCCATAAATCGATGGAAAAAAACGAGGAACCGTAATTTACAGTACGGACCGAAAAAACGAGGCTAATAAGATGTTTACTATATGGCTTCTTCCTGTTTGGGGGACCGGAAACAAGTGCAGGACGCATGATTTGACAGTCATTTGACAGGTGCCAAAAAAGAACGTTTAAATTGCGCTCTAAAACAATAGCACGTGACAAAGGCTTTCCGAGAAAGTAAAAACAAATTCGCCATGTTAAAAAAGTTTATTCGGTCAAAACTAAGAGCACTGTAAGTTTTAGCTCTTTAATGTAACGCTGGAGTATTTCAGAAAGTCGTTTCCATCTTCCCTCCGATTGTCCTTGTAAAAAAACACTGCAAAAGGCAAAGAAGCTTTTCAAAGTAAGTTTGTTGTCATTGTCGAAGGATTCGCTCGTTAATTGTTTTTGGGAAAACCTCTCTTTCTGCCAGTTCATTCTCGTCTTCAATTGTGATCTGCGTTAAGTTTTTCAAACACTGACTAGAATTCTCTTCCTCGGTAAGTTTACGATTCAGTTTCTACAACAGCTTCGTTCTCATTAAAACAAAGCTAGGTTAAAATTTGGAAAGGCAAAGTCAACATCCCAGTCCTCCGGGTTTACCTACATATTTCAAAGTTTATTCGGTGGATACTAAGAGCACTGTAAGTATTCACTCGTTAATGTGACGCTGGAGTCTTTTGAAAACTGGACATTATTGTGTCTGGCTCGAACTCGCTACTATCTTCTTTCGTTGGTCTTTGAAAAAAACACTGCAAATGGCAAAGAAGCGTGTCAAGATGATCGGGTGAGGTATGTTTGTTGTCATATTTGTTGAAGGAATTACTCATTTTCTGTTAGGCTAAACATCTCGAATCTCTGCCAGTCGATTTTCGTCGTCTTAACTGTGTACTACGATAAAATTTTCAAACACTGGCTAGAATCCTCTTCGATAAGATTACGAGTTAGTTTCTTTATCGCCTTCGTTCACAAATAAACACAGTTTAAAATGTTGAATGCTTAAGTCAACATCCAAGTCCTCAAGGTTGACAGGCGTCTTATAACTTTATTTAAACATTTTTTCCGAGGTAGAGAGATTTAGACCTCCGAGATGAGCATTTTCTTTAAAAATTGTGGTCCGTATAGCAAGTTACGGACCGCAAATTGACCAATCGCATGGCAAAAACAGACTCAGCCATATAATAATTGCATTTATAATGTTAAGCCTCCAATTAACAATGACCAAGGAGCAAACAAAGGATATGTCGACTCAGCAATAACTGCTGATTATCAAAAAAGTCGAATATTGATTTGAAAAATACTTACAATGTTCTTAATAGCAAAAAACGAAATGCAATATCATTAGCAGCAAAAAAAAATACTCTTATAAGTCTAGCTGAAGGAGAAGAACATTTTGTAAAGATCAATAATGAGACTATTATGTGGGCAAAAATAAATATGAATAACAATCAAATATTCAACCCTCCACTTCCAACTGGGCAAAATCAACCAACAACATTGGCTTTTACAGACAACAAATATCTTCCTCGTGATGGAATAGCTGCAATGCTTAATGACTTGAATATGGATAATAAAAAAAAATAATTAATTCAATACAACCAACATCTGACACAGATGCTGCAAACAAAAAGTATGTGGATGATAATAAAGTTGATGTTAGAAATTATCTTAAAGCTGATGAAACAAACAAAATGACTAGAGATTTAAACATGCATTATAATCACCGAATAAAACACCTACGTGATGAACCTCAAAGTGGAACTGGTGCAGTAAATAAAAATTATGTTGATTCTGTAGTGCCTCATTCACATGTTAAACCAAGTCATCAAAAAGATGAATTTGCATTTTTGATGTCAAATGTGTTAGAATGGACTGATTTACTTGGTAGTAGTTGTAATCTTACAAAGATTGCAGATTTATCACCAACTAATGGCAATTTTCACACATACAATCACAAAGTAATATATAACACATTGTATAAAAATCAACAGGATGGTTTTAAGTACAAAATGGGAATTAATTGTTACACTTTGCAATTAAACGTTGATTACACACTCTGTATTGAAATCATGAATATTAATTATAATCTTTGGAATAATACAAAAGTTTCAATTGATAGAACAGCATCTCAAGGATTAACGATTGGAAATGTTTTAATTAAAAAATTCAGACATGTATTTTCTAATTTTCAGAATAATGAACAGTACATGTATTATCACAGACTGATAATTAATTTCAATGAAACAGCAGAATCACATCCATATTAGCTTCATCTGCTTGTTGATATTCCTCATCTTCAAAGTAATTTAAAAGTTTATCCAAAAAACTTTTCAGGAACTTATATTGTTGCTTACGGAATCTTGGGTCAAGTGTCAGATGTTGATGCTGATAAAGTTTACGACTATCACACAGCGTTTGATATTAAACCAACAGAAATTTTACTTAATGTTAACATAAATGCAAATCAAAAAACAATTCGAAATATTGCTTTGGACAAATACAGTGATAGTAGTGCTGCAACAGTTGGAATGGTAAAGGAAATTATTCCTTTCATAAAAAACAATTTGTATAGAAAATATTTTGAAGAATTTTATGACTTCAGTGATGCAAGCAATTATAAACTGACAATAGGTGCATCAGGAGTTACTTTTACAGGTGTAAATCCAAATTTAACATTTCAGACAACAAAGGAATTGAGTATTATTTAAGACTACAATACAATTATGTTGATGTTGTTATTCCTAACAGTCAAAATTTCACTATTGTGTTGTAATGAATCTTTGGCTAAACAGAAACCTTAAATAGTTTTTTCGCAATTAATTCTGTTTCAACAAAAATATTAAGTTTTGATAAATCAACAAAAAAATTAAGTTTAATAACAAACACAGGAACAACAATATTACTATACCAAATTTATTCAATGGAAAAAAATTGCTTTATGGATGGCAAAAAATAGTAATGCAAACGTTACAAAATCGACGATATCAAATGATTCCGCAACCTTGACACAAAATTAAGAAATAAATTTCAATTATCAACGAAAGACGGGATGTTTTACAGATTTATGTTTT